>CALYOO010000614.1:0-19561 GCA_945261195.1 Cryptosula pallasiana
TATACAATATAGTAGTTAGTATACATATACAATATAGTAGTTAGTATACATATACAATATAGTAGTTAGTATACATATACAATATAGTAGTTAGTATACATATACAATATAGTAGTTAGTATACATATACAATATAGTAGTTAGTATACATATACAATATAGTAGTTAGTATACATATACAATATAGTAGTTAGTATACATATACAATATAGTAGTTAGTATACATATACAATATAGTAGTTAGTATACATATACAATATAGTAGTTAGTATACATATACAATATAGTAGTTAGTATACATATACAATATAGTAGTTAGTATACATATACAATATAGTAGTTAGTATACAATATAGTAGTTAGTACACATATACAATATAGTAGTTAGTATACATATACAATATAGTAGTTAGTATACATATACAATATAGTAGTTAGTATACATATACAATATAGTAGTTAGTATACAATATAGTAGTTAGTATACATATACAATATAGTAGTTAGTATACATATACAATATAGTAGTTAGTATACATATACAATATAGTAGTTAGTATACATATACAATATAGTAGTTAGTATACATATACAATATAGTAGTTAGTATACATATACAATATAGTAGTTAGTATACATATACAATATAGTAGTTAGTATACATATACAATATAGTAGTTAGTATACATATACAATATAGTAGTTAGTATACATATACAATATAGTAGTTAGTATACAATATAGTAGTTAGTATACATATACAATATAGTAGTTAGTATACATATACAATATAGTAGTTAGTATACATATACAATATAGTAGTTAGTATACAATATAGTAGTTAGTAGACATATACAATATAGTAGTTAGTATACATATACAATATAGTAGTTAGTATACATATACAATATAGTAGTTAGTATACATATACAATATAGTAGTTAGTATACATATACAATATAGTAGTTAGTATACATATACAATATAGTAGTGAGTATACATATACAATATAGTAGTTAGTATACATATACAATATAGTAGTTAGTATACATATACAATATAATAGTTAGTATACAATATAGTAGTTAGTATACAATATAGTAGTTAGTATACAATATAGTAGTTAGTATACATATACAATATAGTAGTTAGTATACATATACAATTAAGTAGTTAGTATACATATACAATATAGTAGTTAGTATACATATACAATATAGTAGTTAGTATACATATACAATATAGTAGTTAGTATACAATATAATAGTTAGTATACAATATACAATATAGTAGTTAGTATACAATATAATAGTTAGTATACAATATACAATATAGTAGTTAGTATACGTATACAATATAGTAGTTAGTATACATATACAATATAGTAGTTAGTATACATATACAATATAGTAGTTAGTATACAATATAGTAGTTAGTATACATATACAATATAGTAGTTAGTATACATATACAATATAGTAGTTAGTATACAATATAATAGTTAGTATACAATATACAATATAGTAGTTAGTATACGTATACAATATAGTAGTTAGTATACATATACAATATAGTAGTTAGTATACATATACAATATAGTAAGTTAGTATACATATACAATATAGTAGTTAGTATACATATACAATATAGTAGTTAGTATACATGTACAATATAGTAGTTAGTATACATATACAATATAGTAGTTAGTATACATATACAATATAGTAGTTAGTATACATATACAATATAGTAGTTAGTATACATATACAATATAGTAGTTAGTATACAATATAGTAGTTAGTATACATATACAATATAGTAGTTAGTATACATATACAATATAGTAGTTAGTATACATATACAATATAGTAGTTAGTATACATGTACAATATAGTAGTTAGTATACATGTACAATATAGTAGTTAGTATACAATATAGTAGTTAGTATACATATACAATATAGTAGTTAGTATACATATACAATATAGTAGTTAGTATACATATACAATATAGTAGTTAGTATACAATATAGTAGTTAGTATACATATACAATATAGTAGTTAGTATACAATATAGTAGTTAGTATACATATACAATATAGTAGTTAGTATACATATACAATATAGTAGTTAGTATACATATACAATATAGTAGTTAGTATACATATACAATATAGTAGTTAGTTTACATATACAATATAGTAGTTAGTATACATATACAATATAGTAGTTAGTATACAATATAGTAGTTAGTATACATATACAATATAGTAGTTAGTATACATATACAATATAGTAGTTAGTATACATATACAATATAGTAGTTAGTATACATATACAATATGGTAGTTAGTATACAATATAGTAGTTAGTATACATATACAATATAGTAGTTAGTATACGTATACAATATAGTAGTTAGTATACATATACAATATAGTAGTTAGTATACATATACAATATAGTAGTTAGTATACAATATAGTAGTTAGTATACAATATAGTAGTTAGTATACATATACAATATAGTAGTTAGTATACAATATAGTAGTTAGTATACAATATACAATATAGTAGTTAGTATACATATACAATATAGTAGTTAGTATACATGTACAATATAGTAGTTAGTATACATATACAATATAGTAGTTAGTATACATATACAATATAGTAGTTAGTATACATATACAATATAGTAGTTAGTATACATATACAATATAGTAGTTAGTATACATATACAATATAGTATATAGTATACATATACAATATGGTAGTTAGTATACATATACAATATAGTAGTTAGTATACAATATAGTAGTTAGTATACATATACAATATAGTAGTTAGTATACATATACAATATAGTAGTTAGTATACATATACAACATAGTAGTTAGTATACATATACAATATAGTAGTTAGTATACATATACAATATAGTAGTTAGTATACATATACAATATAGTAGTTAGTATACGTATACAATATAGTAGTTAGTATACATATACAATATAGTAGTTAGTATACATGTACAATATAGTAGTTAGTATACATATACAATATAGTAGTTAGTATACATATACAATATAGTAGTTAGTATACATATACAATATAGTAGTTAGTATACATATACAATATAGTAGTTAGTATACATATACAATATAGTAGTTAGTATACATATACAATATAGTAGTTAGTATACATATACAATATAATAGTTAGTATACATATACAATATAGTAGTTAGTATACATATACAATATAGTAGTTAGTATACAATATAGTAGTTAGTATACATATACAATATAGTAGTTAGTATACATATACAATATAGTAGTTAGTATACAATATAGTAGTTAGTATACATATACAATATAGTAGTTAGTATACATATACAATATAGTAGTTAGTATACATATACAATATAGTAGTTAGTATACATATACAATATAGTAGTTAGTATACATATACAATATAGTAGTTAGTATACAATATAGTAGTTAGTATACATATACAATATAGTAGTTAGTATACAATATACAATATAGTAGTTAGTATACATATACAATATAGTAGTTAGTATACATATACAATATAGTAGTTAGTATACAATATAGTAGTTAGTATACATATACAATATAGTAGTTAGTATACATATACAATATAGTAGTTAGTATACATATACAATATAGTAGTTAGTATACATATACAATATAGTAGTTAGTATACATATACAATATAGTAGTTAGTATACAATATAGTAGTTAGTATACATATACAATATAGTAGTTAGTATACATATACAATATAGTAGTTAGTATACAATATAGTAGTTAGTATACATATACAATATAGTAGTTAGTATACATATACAATATAGTAGTTAGTATACATATACAATATAGTAGTTAGTATACATATACAATATGGTAGTTAGTATACATATACAATATAGTATTATACAATATAGTAGTTAGTATACATATACAATATAGTAGTTAGTATACATATACAATATAGTAGATAGTATACATATACAATATAGTAGTTAGTATACATATACAATATAGTAGTTAGTATACATATACAATATAGTAGTTAGTATACATATACAATATAGTAGTTAGTATACATATACAATATAGTAGTTAGTATACATATACAATATAGTAGTTAGTATACATATACAATATAGTAGTTAGTATACATATACAATATAGTAGTTAGTATACAATATAGTAGTTAGTATACATATACAATATAGTAGTTAGTATACAATATACAATATAGTAGTTAGTATACATATACAATATAGTAGTTAGTATACATATACAATATAGTAGTTAGTATACATATACAATATAGTAGTTAGTATACATATACAATATAGTAGTTAGTATACATATACAATATAGTAGTTAGTATACAATATAGTAGTTAGTATACATATACAATATAGTAGTTAGTATACATATACAATATAGTAGTTAGTATACAATATAGTAGTTAGTATACATATACAATATAGTAGTTAGTATACATATACAATATAGTAGTTAGTATACATATACAATATAGTAGTTAGTATACAATATAGTAGTTAGTATACATATACAATATAGTAGTTAGTATACATATACAATATAGTAGTTAGTATACATATACAATATAGTAGTTAGTATACATATACAATATAGTAGTTAGTATACAATATACAATATAGTAGTTAGTATACAATATAGTAGTTAGTATACATATACAATATAGTAGTTAGTATACATATACAATATAGTAGTTAGTATACATATACAATATAGTAGTTAGTATACATATACAATATAGTAGTTAGTATACATATACAATATAGTAGTTAGTATACATATACAATATAGTAGTTAGTATACATATACAATATAGTAGTTAGTATACATATACAATATAGTAGTTAGTATACAATATAGTAGTTAGTATACATATACAATATAGTAGTTAGTATACATATACAATATAGTAGTTAGTATACAATATAGTAGTTAGTATACATATACAATATAGTAGTTAGTATACATATACAATATAGTAGTTAGTATACATATACAATATAGTAGTTAGTATACAATATACAATATAGTAGTTAGTATACATATACAATATAGTAGTTAGTATACATATACAATATAGTAGTTAGTATACGTATACAATATAGTAGTTAGTATACAATATAGTAGTTAGTATACATGTACAATATAGTAGTTAGTATACATATACAATATAGTAGTTAGTATACATATACAATATAGTAGTTAGTATACATATACAATATAGTAGTTAGTATACATATACAATATAGTAGTTAGTACACATATACAATATAGTAGTTAGTATACATATACAATATAGTAGTTAGTATACATATACAATATAGTAGTTAGTATACATATACAATATAGTAGTTAGTATACATATACAATATAGTAGTTAGTATACATATACAATATAGTAGTTAGTATACAATATAGTAGTTAGTATACATATACAATATAGTAGTTAGTATACATATACAATATAGTAGTCAGTATACATATACAATATAGTAGTTAGTATACATATACAATATAGTAGTTAGTATACATATACAATATAGTAGTTAGTATACATATACAATATAGTAGTTAGTATACAATATAGTAGTTAGTATACAATATAGTAGTTAGTATACATATACAATATAGTAGTTAGTATACATATACAATATAGTAGTTAGTATACAATATAGTAGTTAGTATACAATATAGTAGTTAGTATACAATATAGTAGTTAGTATACATATACAATATAGTAGTTAGTATACATATACAATATAGTAGTTAGTATACATATACAATATAGTAGTTAGTATACGTATACAATATAGTAGTTAGTATACAATATAGTAGTTAGTATACATATACAATATAGTAGTTAGTATACAATATAGTAGTTAGTATACATATACAATATAGTAGTTAGTATACATATACAATATAGTAGTTAGTATACAATATAGTAGTTAGTATACATATACAATATAGTAGTTAGTATACATATACAATATAGTAGTTAGTATACATATACAATATAGTAGTTAGTATACAATATAGTAGTTAGTATACAATATAGTAGTTAGTATACAATATAGTAGTTAGTATACATATACAATATAGTAGTTAGTATACATATACAATATAGTAGTTAGTATACATATACAATATAGTAGTTAGTATACGTATACAATATAGTAGTTAGTATACAATATAGTAGTTAGTATACATATACAATATAGTAGTTAGTATACAATATAGTAGTTAGTATACATATACAATATAGTAGTTAGTATACATATACAATATAGTAGTTAGTATACAATATAGTAGTTAGTATACATATACAATATAGTAGTTAGTATACATATACAATATAGTAGTTAGTATACATATACAATATAGTAGTTAGTATACATATACAATATAGTAGTTAGTATACATATACAATATAGTAGTTAGTATACAATATAGTAGTTAGTATACAATATAGTAGTTAGTATACGTATACAATATAGTAGTTAGTATACATATACAATATAGTAGTTAGTATACATATACAATATAGTAGTTAGTAGACATATACAATATAGTAGTTAGTATACGTATACAATATAGTAGTTAGTATACATATACAATATAGTAGTTAGTATACAATATAGTAGTTAGTACACATATACAATATAGTAGTTAGTATACAATATAGTAGTTAGTATACAATATAGTAGTTAGTATACATATACAATATAGTAGTTAGTATACATATACAATATAGTAGTTAGTATACATATACAATATAGTAGTTAGTATACATATACAATATAGTAGTTAGTATACAATATAGTAGTTAGTATACGTATACAATATAGTAGTTAGTATACATATACAATATAGCAGTTAGTATACATATACAATATAGTAGTTAGTATACAATATAGTAGGTAGTATACAATATAGTAGTTAGTATACGTATACAATATAGTAGTTAGTATACATATACAATATAGTAGTTAGTATACATATACAATATAGTAGTTAGTATACATATACAATATAGTAGTTAGTATACATATACAATATAGTAGTTAGTATACAATATAGTAGTTAGTATACATATACAATATAGTAGTTAGTATACATATACAATATAGTAGTTAGTATACATATACAATATAGTAGTTAGTATACATATACAATATAGTAGTTAGTATACATATACAATATAGTAGTTAGTATACATATACAATATAGTAGTTAGTATACATATACAATATAGTAGTTAGTATACATATACAATATAGTAGTTAGTATACATATACAATATAGTAGTTAGTATACATATACAATATAGTAGTTAGTATACATATACAATATAGTAGTTAGTATACATATACAATATAGTAGTTAGTATACATATACAATATAGTAGTTAGTATACATATACAATATAGTAGTTAGTATACGTATACAATATAGTAGTTAGTATACATATACAATATAGTAGTTAGTATACATATACAATATAGTAGTTAGTATACAATATAGTAGTTAGTATACAATATAGTAGTTAGTATACATATACAATATAGTAGTTAGTATACATATACAATTATAGTAGTTAGTATACATATACAATATAGTAGTTAGTATACATATACAATATAGTAGTTAGTATACATATACAATATAGTAGTTAGTATACATATACAATATAGTAGTTAGTATACATATACAATATAGTAGTTAGTATACGTATACAATATAGTAGTTAGTATACATATACAATATAGTAGTTAGTATACATATACAATATAGTAGTTAGTATACATATACAATATAGTAGTTAGTATACATATACAATATGGTAGTTAGTATACATATACAATATGGTAGTTAGTATACATATACAATATAGTAGTTAGTATACATATACAATATAGTAGTTAGTATACATATACAATATAGTAGTTAGTATACATATACAATATAGTAGTTAGTATACGTATACAATATAGTAGTTAGTATACATATACAATATAGTAGGTAGTATACAATATAGTAGTTAGTATACATATACAATATAGTAGTTAGTATACATATACAATATAGTAGTTAGTATACATATACAATATAGTAGTTAGTATACATATACAATATAGTAGTTAGTATACATATACAATATAGTAGTTAGTATACATATACAATATAGTAGTTAGTATACATATACAATATAGTAGTTAGTATACAATATAGTAGTTAGTATACATATACAATATAGTAGTTAGCATACAATATAGTAGTTAGTATACATATACAATATAGTAGTTAGTATACATATACAATATAGTAGTTAGTATACATATACAATATAGTAGTTAGTATACATATACAATATGGTAGTTAGTATACATATACAATATAGTAGTTAGTATACATATACAATATAGTAGTTAGTATACATATACAATATAGTAGTTAGTATACATATACAATATAGTAGTTAGTATACATATACAATATAGTAGTTAGTATACATATACAATATAGTAGTTAGTATACATATACAATATAGTAGTTAGTATACATATACAATATAGTAGTTAGTATACAATATAGTAGTTAGTATACATATACAATATAGTAGTTAGTATACATATACAATATAGTAGTTAGTATACATATACAATATAATAGTTAGTATACATATACAATATAGTAGTTAGTATACAATATAGTAGTTAGTATACATATACAATATAGTAGTTAGTATACATATACAATATAGTAGTTAGTATACGTATACAATATAGTAGTTAGTATACATATACAATATAGTAGTTAGTATACATATACAATATAGTAGTTAGTATACATATACAATATAGTAGTTAGTATACATATACAATATAGTAGTTAGTATACATATACAATATAGTAGTTAGTATACATATACAATATAGTAGTTAGTATACATATACAATATAGTAGTTAGTATACATATACAATATAATAGTTAGTATACAATATACAATATAGTAGTTAGTATACATATACAATATAGTAGTTAGTATACATATACAATATAGTAGTTAGTATACATATACAATATAGTAGTTAGTATACAATATAGTAGTTAGTATACATATACAATATAGTAGTTAGTATACATATACAATATAGTAGTTAGTATACATATACAATATAGTAGTTAGTATACATATACAATATAGTAGTTAGTATACATATACAATATAGTAGTTAGTATACAATATAGTAGTTAGTATACATATACAATATAGTAGTTAGTATACAATATAGTAGTTAGTATACATATACAATATAGTAGTTAGTATACATATACAATATAGTAGTTAGTATACATATACAATATAGTAGTTAGTATACATATACAATATAGTAGTTAGTATACATATACAATATAGTAGTTAGTATACATATACAATATAGTAGTTAGTATACATATACAATATAGTAGTTAGTATACATATACAATATAGTAGTTAGTATACATATACAATATAGTAGTTAGTACACATATACAATATAGTAGTTAGTATACATATACAATATAGTAGTTAGTATACAATATAGTAGTTAGTATACATATACAATATAGTAGTTAGTATACATATACAATATAGTAGTTAGTATACATAGACAATATAGTAGTTAGTATACAATATAGTAGTTAGTATACATATACAATATAGTAGTTAGTATACATATACAATATAGTAGTTAGTATACATATACAATATAGTAGTTAGTATACATATACAATATAGTAGTTAGTATACATATACAATATAGTAGTTAGTATACATATACAATATAGTAGTTAGTATACAATATAGTAGTTAGTATACATATACAATATAGTAGTTAGTATACATATACAATATAGTAGTTAGTATACATATACAATATAGTAGTTAGTTTACATATACAATATAGTAGTTAGTATACATATACAATATAGTAGTTAGTATACATATACAATATAGTAGTTAGTATACAATATAGTAGTTAGTATACAATATAGTAGTTAGTATACATATACAATATAGTAGTTAGTATACAATATAGTAGTTAGTATACAATATAGTAGTTAGTATACATATACAATATAGTAGTTAGTATACATATACAATATAGTAGTTAGTATACATATACAATATAGTAGTTAGTATACAATATAGTAGTTAGTATACATATACAATATAGTAGTTAGTATACATATACAATATAGTAGTTAGTATACATATACAATATAGTAGTTAGTATACAATATAGTAGTTAGTATACATATACAATATAGTAGTTAGTATACATATACAATATAGTAGTTAGTATACATATACAATATAGTAGTTAGTATACATATACAATATAGTAGTTAGTATACATATACAATATAGTAGTTAGTATACATATACAATATAGTAGTTAGTATACATATACAATATAGTAGTTAGTATACATATACAATATAGTAGTTAGTATACATATACAATATAGTAGTTAGTATACAATATAGTAGTTAGTATACAATATAGTAGTTAGTATACATATACAATATAGTAGTTAGTACACATATACAATATAGTAGTTAGTATACATATACAATATAGTAGTTAGTATACATATACAATATAGTAGTTAGTATACATATACAATATAGTAGTTAGTATACAATATAGTAGTTAGTATACATATACAATATAGTAGTTAGTATACATATACAATATAGTAGTTAGTATACATATACAATATAGTAGTTAGTATACATATACAATATAGTAGTTAGTATACATATACAATATAGTAGTTAGTATACAATATAGTAGTTAGTATACATATACAATATAGTAGTTAGTATACAATATAGTAGTTAGTATACATATACAATATAGTAGTTAGTATACATATACAATATAGTAGTTAGTATACATATACAATATAGTAGTTAGTATACATATACAATATAGTAGTTAGTATACATATACAATATAGTAGTTAGTATACATATACAATATAGTAGTTAGTATACATATACAATATAGTAGTTAGTATACATATACAATATAGTAGTTAGTATACATATACAATATAGTAGTTAGTACACATATACAATATAGTAGTTAGTATACATATACAATATAGTAGTTAGTATACAATATAGTAGTTAGTATACATATACAATATAGTAGTTAGTATACATATACAATATAGTAGTTAGTATACATAGACAATATAGTAGTTAGTATACAATATAGTAGTTAGTATACATATACAATATAGTAGTTAGTATACATATACAATATAGTAGTTAGTATACATATACAATATAGTAGTTAGTATACATATACAATATAGTAGTTAGTATACATATACAATATAGTAGTTAGTATACATATACAATATAGTAGTTAGTATACAATATAGTAGTTAGTATACATATACAATATAGTAGTTAGTATACATATACAATATAGTAGTTAGTATACATATACAATATAGTAGTTAGTTTACATATACAATATAGTAGTTAGTATACATATACAATATAGTAGTTAGTATACATATACAATATAGTAGTTAGTATACAATATAGTAGTTAGTATACAATATAGTAGTTAGTATACATATACAATATAGTAGTTAGTATACAATATAGTAGTTAGTATACAATATAGTAGTTAGTATACATATACAATATAGTAGTTAGTATACATATACAATATAGTAGTTAGTATACATATACAATATAGTAGTTAGTATACAATATAGTAGTTAGTATACATATACAATATAGTAGTTAGTATACATATACAATATAGTAGTTAGTATACATATACAATATAGTAGTTAGTATACAATATAGTAGTTAGTATACATATACAATATAGTAGTTAGTATACATATACAATATAGTAGTTAGTATACATATACAATATAGTAGTTAGTATACAATATAGTAGTTAGTATACATATACAATATAGTAGTTAGTATACATATACAATATAGTAGTTAGTATACATATACAATATAGTAGTTAGTATACATATACAATATAGTAGTTAGTATACATATACAATATAGTAGTTAGTATACAATATAGTAGTTAGTATACAATATAGTAGTTAGTATACATATACAATATAGTAGTTAGTACACATATACAATATAGTAGTTAGTATACATATACAATATAGTAGTTAGTATACATATACAATATAGTAGTTAGTATACATATACAATATAGTAGTTAGTATACATATACAATATAGTAGTTAGTTTACATATACAATATAGTAGTTAGTATACAATATAGTAGTTAGTATACATATACAATATAGTAGTTAGTATACATATACAATATAGTAGTTAGTATACATATACAATATAGTAGTTAGTATACATATACAATATAGTAGTTAGTATACATATACAATATAGTAGTTAGTATACATATACAATATAGTAGTTAGTATACATATACAATATAGTAGTTAGTATACATATACAATATAGTAGTTAGTATACATATACAATATAGTAGTTAGTATACATATACAATATAGTAGTTAGTATACATATACAATATAGTAGTTAGTATACATATACAATATAGTAGTTAGTATACATATACAATATAGTAGTTAGTATACAATATACAATATAGTAGTTAGTATACATATACAATATAGTAGTTAGTATACAATATAGTAGTTAGTATACAATATAGTAGTTAGTATACATATACAATATAGTAGTTAGTATACATATACAATATAGTAGTTAGTATACATATACAATATAGTAGTTAGTATACAATATAGTAGTTAGTATACGTATACAATATAGTAGTTAGTATACATATACAATATAGTAGTTAGTATACATATACAATATAGTAGTTAGTATACAATATAGTAGTTAGTATACAATATAGTAGTTAGTATACATATACAATATAGTAGTTAGTATACATATACAATATAGTAGTTAGTATACATATACAATATAGTAGTTAGTATACATATACAATATAGTAGTTAGTATACAATATAGTAGTTAGTATACATATACAATATAGTAGTTAGTATACATATACAATATAGTAGTTAGTATACATATACAATATAGTAGTTAGTATACATATACAATATAGTAGTTAGTATACATATACAATATAGTAGTTAGTATACATATACAATATAGTAGTTAGTATACATATACAATATAGTAGTTAGTATACAATATAGTAGTTAGTACACATATACAATATAGTAGTTAGCATACGTATACAATATAGTAGTTAGTATACATATACAATATAGTAGTTAGTATACATATACAATATAGTAGTTAGTATACATATACAATATAGTAGTTAGTATACAATATAGTAGTTAGTATACATATACAATATAGTAGTTAGTATACATATACAATATAATAGTTAGTATACATATACAATATAGTAGTTAGTATACATATACAATATAGTAGTTAGTATACATATACAATATAGTAGTTAGTATACATATACAATATAGTAGTTAGTATACATATACAATATAGTAGTTAGTATACATATACAATATAGTAGTTAGTATACATATACAATATAGTAGTTAGTATACATATACAATATAGTAGTTAGTATACATATACAATATAGTAGTTAGTATACGTATACAATATAGTAGTTAGTATACATATACAATATAGTAGTTAGTATACATATACAATATAGTAGTTAGTATACATATACAATATAGTAGTTAGTATACAATATACAATATAGTAGTTAGTATACATATACAATATAGTAGTTAGTATACATATACAATATAGTAGTTAGTATACATATACAATATAGTAGTTAGTATACATATACAATATAGTAGTTAGTATACAATATAGTAGTTAGTATACATATACAATATAGTAGTTAGTATACATATACAATATAGTAGTTAGTATACATATACAATATAGTAGTTAGTATACAATATAGTAGTTAGTATACATATACAATATAGTAGTTAGTATACATATACAATATAGTAGTTAGTATACATATACAATATAGTAGTTAGTATACATATACAATATAGTAGTTAGTATACAATATAGTAGTTAGTATACATATACAATATAGTAGTTAGTATACATATACAATATAGTAGTTAGTATACATATACAATATAGTAGTTAGTATACATATACAATATAGTAGTTAGTATACATATACAATATAGTAGTTAGTATACATATACAATATAGTAGTTAGTATACATATACAATATAGTAGTTAGTATACATATACAATATAGTAGTTAGTATACATATACAATATAGTAGTTAGTATACAATATAGTAGTTAGTATACATATACAATATAGTAGTTAGTATACATATACAATATAGTAGTTAGTATACAATATAGTAGTTAGTATACAATATAGTAGTTAGTATACATATACAATATAGTAGTTAGTATACATATACAATATAGTAGTTAGTATACAATATAGTAGTTAGTATACATATACAATATAGTAGTTAGTATACATATACAATATAGTAGTTAGTATACATATACAATATAGTAGTTAGTGTACATATACAACATAGTAGTTAGTACACATATATAATATAGTAGTTAGTATACATATACAATATAGTAGTTAGTATACATATACAATATAGTAGTTAGTATACATATACAATATAGTAGTTAGTATACATATACAATATAGTAGTTAGTATACATATACAATATAGTAGTTAGTATACATATACAATATAATAGTTAGTATACATATACAATATAGTAGTTAGTATACATATACAATATAGTAGTTAGTATACATATACAATATAGTAGTTAGTTTACATATACAATATAGTAGTTAGTATACATATACAATATAGTAGTTAGTATACATATACAATATAGTAGTTAGTATACATATACAATATAGTAGTTAGTATACATATACAATATAGTAGTTAGTATACATATACAATATAATAGTTAGTATACATATACAATATAGTAGTTAGTATACATATACAATATAGTAGTTAGTATTCATATACAATATGGTAGTTAGTATACATATACAATATAGTAGTTAGTATACATATACAATATAGTAGTTAGTATACATATACAATATAGTAGTTAGTATACATATACAATATAGTAGTTAGTATACATATACAATATAGTAGTTAGTATACAATATAGTAGTTAGTATACATATACAATATAGTAGTTAGTATACATATACAATATAGTAGTTAGTATACAATATAGTAGTTAGTATACAATATAGTAGTTAGTATACATATACAATATAGTAGTTAGTATACATATACAATATAGTAGTTAGTATACAATATAGTAGTTAGTATACATATACAATATAGTAGTTAGTATACATATACAATATAGTAGTTAGTATACATATACAATATAGTAGTTAGTGTACATATACAACATAGTAGTTAGTACACATATATAATATAGTAGTTAGTATACATATACAATATAGTAGTTAGTATACAATATAGTAGTTAGTATACATATACAATATAGTAGTTAGTATACATATACAATATAGTAGTTAGTATACATATACAATATAGTAGTTAGTATACATAGACAATATAGTAGTTAGTACACATATATAATATAGTAGTTAGTATACATATACAATATAGTAGTTAGTACACATATATAATATAGTAGTTAGTATACAATATAGTAGTTAGTATACATATACAATATAGTAGTTAGTATACATATACAATATAGTAGTTAGTATACAATATAGTAGTTAGTATACATATACAATATAGTAGTTAGTATACATATACAATATAGTAGTTAGTATACAATATAGTAGTTAGTATACATATACAATATAGTAGTTAGTATACATATACAATATAGTAGTTAGTATACATATACAATATAGTAGTTAGTATACATATACAATATAGTAGTTAGTATACATATACAATATAGTAGTTAGTATACATATACAATATAGTAGTTAGTACACATATATAATATAGTAGTTAGTATACATATACAATATAGTAGTTAGTATACAATATAGTAGTTAGTATACATATACAATATAGTAGTTAGTATACATATACAATATAGTAGTTAGTATACATATACAATATAGTAGTTAGTATACATATACAATATAGTAGTTAGTACACATATATAATATAGTAGTTAGTATACATATACAATATAGTAGTTAGTATACATATACAATATAGTAGTTAGTATACATATACAATATAGTAGTTAGTATACAATATAGTAGTTAGTATACGTATACAATATAGTAGTTAGTATACATATACAATATGGTAGTTAGTATACATATACAATATAGTAGTTAGTATACAATATAGTAGTTAGTATACATATACAATATAGTAGTTAGTATACAATATAGTAGTTAGTATACATATACAATATAGTAGTTAGTATACATATACAATATAGTAGTTAGTATACATATACAATATAGTAGTTAAGTATACAATATAGTAGTTAGTATACATATACAATAGTAGTTAGTATACATATACAATAGTAGTTAGTATACAATATAGTAGTTAGTATACAATATACAATATAGTAGTTAGTATACATATACAATATAGTAGTTAGTATACATATACAATATAGTAGTTAGTATACATATACAATATAGTAGTTAGTATACATATACAATATAGTAGTTAGTATACATATACAATATAGTAGTTAGTATACAATATAGTAGTTAGTAAACAATATAGTAGTTAGTATACATATACAATATGGTAGTTAGTATACATATACAATATAGTAGTTAGTATACAATATAGTAGTTAGTATACAATATAGTAGTTAGTATACATATACAATATGGTAGTTAGTATACATATACAATATGGTAGTTAGTATACATATACAATATAGTAGTTAGTATACATATACAATATAGTAGTTAGTATACATATACAATATAGTAGTTAGTATACATATACAATATAGTAGTTAGTATACATATACAATATAGTAGTTAGTATACAATATAGTAGTTAGTATACAATATAGTAGTTAGTATACATATACAATATGGTAGTTAGTATACATATACAATATGGTAGTTAGTATACATATACAATATAGTAGTTAGTATACATATACAATATAGTAGTTAGTATACATATACAATATAGTAGTTAGTATACATATACAATATAGTAGTTAGTATACATATACAATATAGTAGATAGTATACATATACAATATAGTAGTTAGTATACAATATAGTAGTTAGTATACATATACAATATAGTAGTTAGTATACAATATAGTAGTTAGTATACATATACAATATAGTAGTTAGTATACATATACAATATAGTAGTTAGTATACAATATAGTAGTTAGTATACATATACAATATAGTAGTTAGTATACAATATAGTAGTTAGTACACATATACAATATAGTAGTTAGTATACAATATAGTAGTTAGTATACATATACATATAGTAGTTAGTATACATATACAATATAGTAGTTAGTATACATATACAATATAGTAGTTAGGTATACAATATAGTAGTTAGTACACATATACAATATAGTAGTTAGTATACAATATAGTAGTTAGTATACATATACAATATAGTAGTTAGTATACATATACAATATAGTAGTTAGTATACATATACAATATAGTAGTTAGTATACATATACAATATAGTAGTTAGTTTACATATACAATATAGTAGTTAGTATACATATACAATATAGTAGTTAGTATACATATACAATATAGTAGTTAGTATACATATACAATATAGTAGTTAGTATACATATACAATATAGTAGTTAGTATACATATACAATATAGTAGTTAGTATACATATACAATATAGTAGTTAGTATACATATACAATATAGTAGTTAGTATACATATACAATATAGTAGTTAGTATACATATACAATATAGTAGTTAGTATACATATACAATATAGTAGTTAGTATACATATACAATATAATAGTTAGTATACATATACAATATAGTAGTTAGTATACATATACAATATAGTAGTTAGTATTCATATACAATATGGTAGTTAGTATACATATACAATATAGTAGTTAGTATACATATACAATATAGTAGTTAGTATACATATACAATATAGTAGTTAGTATACAATATAGTAGTTAGTATACATATACAATATAGTAGTTAGTATACATATACAATATAGTAGTTAGTATACAATATAGTAGTTAGTATACAATATAGTAGTTAGTATACATATACAATATAGTAGTTAGTATACATATACAATATAGTAGTTAGTATACAATATAGTAGTTAGTATACATATACAATATAGTAGTTAGTATACATATACAATATAGTAGTTAGTATACATATACAATATAGTAGTTAGTGTACATATACAACATAGTAGTTAGTACACATATATAATATAGTAGTTAGTATACATATACAATATAGTAGTTAGTATACATATACAATATAGTAGTTAGTATACATATACCAATATAGTAGTTAGTATACATATACAATATAGTAGTTAGTATACATATACAATATAGTAGTTAGTATACATATACAATATAGTAGTTAGTATACATATACAATATAGTAGTTAGTATACATATACAATATAGTAGTTAGTATACATATACAATATAGTAGTTAGTATACATATACAATATAGTAGTTAGTATACATATACAATATAGTAGTTAGTATAACATATACAATATAGTAGTTAGTATACATATACAATATAGTAGTTAGTATACATATACAATATAGTAGTTAGTATACAATATAGTAGTTAGTATACATATACAATATAGTAGTTAGTATACATATACAATATAGTAGTTAGTATACCTATACAATATAGTAGTTAGTATACATATACAATATAGTAGTTAGTATACATATACAATATAGTAGTTAGTATACATACAATATAGTAGTTAGTATACATATAGTAGTTAGTATACATATACAATATAGTAGTTAGTATACATATACAATATAGTAGTTAGTATACATATACAATATAGTAGTTAGTATACATATACAATATAGTAGTTAGTATTACATATACAATATAGTAGTTAGTATACATATACAATATAGTAGTTAGTATACATATACAATATAGTAGTTAGTATACATATACAATATAGTAGTTAGTATACATATACAATATAGTAGTTAGTATACAATATAGTAGTTAGTATACATATACAATATAGTAGTTGGTATACATATACAATATAGTAGTTAGTATACATATACAATATAGTAGTTAGTATTCATATACAATATGGTAGTTAGTCGACATATAC
>CALYOO010000615.1:0-19552 GCA_945261195.1 Cryptosula pallasiana
CACTATATATATCCTTTACTACACTATATATATCCTATACTACACTATATATATCCTATACTACACTATATATATCCTTTACTACACTATATATATCCTATACTACACTATATATATCCTATACTACACTATATATATCCTATACTACACTATATATATCATATACTATACTATATATATCATATACTACACTATATATATCCTTTACTACACTATATATATCCTATACTACACTATATATATCCTATACTACACTATATATATCATATACTACACTATACATATATCCTATACTACACTATATATATCATATACTACACTATATATATCCTACACTCTACTATATATATCCCATACTACACTATATATATCCTATACTACACTATATATATCCCATACTACACTATATATATCCTACACTACACTATATATATCCTATACTACACTATATATATCCTATACTACACTATATATATCATATACTACACTATATATATCCTACACTACACTATATATGTCCCATACTACACTATATATATCCTATACTACACTATATATATCCCATACTACACTATAAATATCCTACACTACACTATATATATCCTATACTACACTATATATATCCTATACTACACTATATATATCCTATACTACACTATATATACCCTATACTACACTATATATATCATATACTACACTATACATATCCTATACTACACTATATATATCATATACTACACTATATATATCCTATACTACACTATATATATCCTATACTACACTATATATGTCATATACTACACTATATATATCCTACACTACACTATATATATCCTATACTACACTATATATATCATATACTACACTATACATATCCTATACTACACGATATATATCATATACTACACTATATATATCTTATACTACACTATATATATCCTATACTACACTATATATATCATATACTACACTATATATATCCTATACTACACTATATATATCCTATACTACACTTTATATATCATATACTACACTATACATATCCTATACTACACTATATATATCATATACTACACTATATATATCCTATACTACACTATATATATCCTATACTACACTATATATATCATATACTACACTATATATATCCTATACTACACTATATATATCCTATACTACACTATATATATCATATACTACACTATACATATCCTATACTACACTATATATATCATATACTACACTATATATATCCTATACTACACTATATATATCCTATACTACACTACATATATCCTATACTACACTATATATATCATATACTACACTATATATATCCTATACTACACTATATATATCCTATACTACACTATATATATCATATACTACACTATATGTATCCTACACTACACTATATATATCCCATACTACACTATATATATCCTATACTACACTATATATGTCCCATACCACACTATATATATCCTACACTACACTATATATATCCTATACTACACTATATATATCCTATACTACACTATATATATCCTATACTACACTATAAATATCCTATACTACACTATATATATCATATACTACACTATACATATCCTATACTACACTATATATATCATATACTACACTATATATATCCTATACTACACTATATATATCCTATACTACACTATATATATCCTATACTACACTATTTATATCATATACTACACTATATATATCATATACTACACTATATATATCCTATACTACACTATATATGTCCTATACTACACTATATATATCATATACTACACTATATATATCCTATACTACACTATATATATCATATACTACACTATATATATCCTATACTACACTATATATATCATATACTACACTATATATATCCTATACTACACTATATATATCCTATACTACACTATATATATCATATACTACACTATATATATCATATACTACACTATATATATCCTCTACTACACTATACATATCCTAAACTACACTATATATATCCTATACTACACTATATATATCCTATACTACACTTTATATATCATATACTACACTATATATATCCTATACTACACTATATATATCATATACTACACTATATATATCCTTTACTACACTATATATATCCTATACTACACTATATATATCCTCTACTACACTATATATATCCTATACTACACTATATATATCATATACTACACTATATATATCATATACTACACTATATATATCCTATACTACACTATATATATCCTATACTACACTATATATATCATATACTACACTATATATATCATATACTACACTATATATATCCTATACTATACTATATATATCCTATACTACACTATATATATCCTATACTACACTATATATATCCTTTACTACACTATATATATCCTATACTACACTATATATATCATATACTACACTATATATATCTTATACTACATTATATATATCCTATACTACACTATATATATCATATACTACACTATACATATCCTATACTACACTATATATATCATATACTACACTATATATATCCTATACTACACTATATATATCCTATACTACACTATATATATCCTCCACTACACTATATATATCATATACTACACTATACATATCCTATACTACACTATATATATCATATACTACACTATATATATCATATACTACACTATATATATCCTATACTACACTATATATATCCTATACTACACTATATATATCCTACACTACACTATATATATCATATACTACACTATATATATCCTATACTACACTATATATATCCTATACTACACTATATATATCCTATACTACACTATATATATCCTATACTACACTATATATATCCTATACTACACTATATATATCCTATACTACACTATATATATCCTATACTACATTATATATATCCTATACTACACTATATATATCCTATACTACACTATATATATCCTATACTACACTATATATATCCTATACTACACTATATATATCCTATACTACACTATATATATCCTATACTACACTATATATATCATATACTACACTATATATATCATATACTACACTATACATATCCTATACTACACTATATATATCATATACTACACTATATATATCCTATACTACACTATATATATCCTATACTACACTATATATATCCTACACTACACTATATATATCATATACTACACTATATATATCCTATACTACACTATATATATCCTATACTACACTTTATATATCCTATACTACACTATATATATCCTATACTACACTATATATATCCTATACTACACTATATATATCCTATACTACACTATATATATCCTATACTACACTATATATATCCTATACTACACTATATATATCCTATACTACTTTATATATATCCTATACTACACTATATATATCCTATACTACACTATATATATCCTATACTACACTATATATATCCCATACTACATTGTATATATCCTACACTACACTATATATATCCTATACTACACTATATATATCCTATACTACACTATATATATCCTATACTACACTATATATATCCTATACTACACTATATATATCATATACTACACTATACATATCCTATACTACACTATATATATCATATACTACACTATATATATCCTATACAACACTATATATATCCTATACTACACTATATATATCCTATACTACACTATATATATCATATACTACACTATATATATCATATACTACACTATATATATCCTATACTACACTATATATATCCTATACTACACTATATATATCATATACTACACTATATATATCCTATACTACACTATATATATCATATACTACACTATATATATCCTATACTACACTATATATATCATATACTACACTATATATATCCTATACTACACTATATATATCCTATACTACTTTATATATATCCTATACTACACTATATATATCCTATACTACTTTATATATATCCTATACTACACTATATATATCCTATACTACACTATATATATCCTATACTACACTATATATATCCTATACTACACTATATATATCCTATACTACACTATATATATCCTATACTACACTATATATATCCTATACTACTTTATATATATCCTATACTACACTATATATATCCTATACTACACTATATATATCCTATACTACACTATATATATCCCATACTACATTGTATATATCCTACACTACACTATATATATCCTATACTACACTATATATATCCTATACTACACTATATATATCCTATACTACACTATATATATCCTATACTACACTATATATATCCCATACTACATTGTATATATCCTACACTACACTATATATATCCTATACTACACTATATATATCCTATACTACACTATATATATCCTATACTACACTATATATATCCTATACTACACTATATATATCATATACTACACTATATATATCCTACACTACACTATATATATCATATACTACACTATATATATCCTATACTACACTATATATATCCTATACTACACTTTATATATCCTATACTACACTATATATATCCTATACTACACTATATATATCCTATACTACACTATATATATCCTATACTACACTATATATATCCTATACTACACTATATATATCCTATACTACACTATATATATCCTATACTACTTTATATATATCCTATACTACACTATATATATCCTATACTACACTATATATATCCTATACTACACTATATATATCCCATACTACATTGTATATATCCTACACTACACTATATATATCCTATACTACACTATATATATCCTATACTACACTATATATATCCTATACTACACTATATATATCCTATACTACACTATATATATCATATACTACACTATACATATCCTATACTACACTATATATATCATATACTACACTATATATATCCTATACAACACTATATATATCCTATACTACACTATATATATCCTATACTACACTATATATATCATATACTACACTATATATATCATATACTACACTATATATATCCTATACTACACTATATATATCCTATACTACACTATATATATCATATACTACACTATATATATCCTATACTACACTATATATATCATATACTACACTATATATATCCTATACTACACTATATATATCATATACTACACTATATATATCCTATACTACACTATATATATCCTATACTACTTTATATATATCCTATACTACACTATATATATCCTATACTACTTTATATATATCCTATACTACACTATATATATCCTATACTACACTATATATATCCTATACTACACTATATATATCCTATACTACACTATATATATCCTATACTACACTATATATATCCTATACTACACTATATATATCCTATACTACACTATATATATCATATACTACACTATATATATCCTATACTACACTATATATATCCTATACTACACTATATATATCCTACACTACACTATATATATCATATACTACACTATATATATCCTATACTACACTATATATATCCTATACTACACTTTATATATCCTACACTACACTATATATATCATATACTACACTATATATATCCTATACTACACTATATATATCCTATACTACACTTTATATATCATATACTACACTATATATATCCTATACTACACTATATATATCCTATACTACACTATATATATCCTATACTACACTATATATATCCTATACTACACTATATATATCCTATACTACACTATATATATCCTATACTACTTTATATATATCCTATACTACACTATATATATCCTATACTACACTATATATATCCTATACTACACTATATATATCCCATACTACATTGTATATATCCTACACTACACTATATATATCCTATACTACACTATATATATCCTATACTACACTATATATATCCTATACTACACTATATATATCCTATACTACACTATATATATCATATACTACACTATACATATCCTATACTACACTATATATATCATATACTACACTATATATATCCTATACAACACTATATATATCCTATACTACACTATATATATCCTATACTACACTATATATATCATATACTACACTATATATATCATATACTACACTATATATATCCTATACTACACTATATATATCCTATACTACACTATATATATCATATACTACACTATATATATCCTATACTACACTATATATATCATATACTACACTATATATATCCTATACTACACTATATATATCATATACTACACTATATATATCCTATACTACACTATATATATCCTATACTACACTATATATATCATGTACTACACTATATATATCATATACTACACTATATATATCCTGTACTACACTATACATATCCTATACTACACTATATATATCCTATACTACACTATATATATCCTATACTACACTATATATATCATATACTACACTATATATATCCTATACTACACTATATATATCCTATACTACACTATATATATACTATACTACACTATATATATCCTACACTACACTATATATATATCATATACTACACTATATATATCCTATACTACACTATATATATATCCTATACTACACTATATATATCATATACTATACTATATATATCATATACTACACTATATATATCCTTTACTACACTATATATATCCTATACTACACTATATATATCCTATACTACACTATATATATCATATACTACACTATACATATCCTATACTACACTATATATATCAAATACTACACTATATATATCCTATACTACACTATATATATCCTTTACTACACTATATATATCTTATACTACACTATATATATCATATACTACACTATATATATCATATACTACACTATATTTATCCTATACTATACTATATATATCCTATACTACACTATAAATATCCTATACTACACTATATATATCCTACACTATATATATCCTTTACTACACTATATATATCCTATACTACACTATATATATCCTATACTACACTATATATATCCTTTACTACACTATATATCCTATACTACACTATATATATCCTATACTACACTATATATATCCTATACTACACTATATATATCATAGACTACACTATATATATATCATATACTACACTATATATATCCTATACTACACTATATATATCCTATACTACACTATATATATCCTATACTACACTATATATATCCTATACTACACTATATATATATCCTATACTACACTATATATATCCTATACTACACTATATATATCATATACTACACTATATATATCCTATACTACACTATATATATCCTATACTACACTACACTATATATATACTATACTTCACTATATATATCCTATACTACACTATATATATACTATACTACACTATATATATCCTATAGTACACTATATATATCCTATAGTACACTATATATGTCCTATACTACATTATATATATCCTATACTACACTATATATACTATACTACACTTTATATATCCTATAGTACACTATATATATCCTATACTATACTATATATATCATATACTACACTATATATATCATATACTACACTATATATATCATATACTACACTATATATATCCTATACTACACTATATATATACTATACTACACTATATATATCCTACACTACACTATATATATATCATATACTACACTATATATATCCTATACTACACTATATATATATCCTATACTACACTATATATATCATATACTATACTATATATATCATATACTACACTATATATATCCTATACTACACTATATATATCCTTTACTACACTATATATATCCTATACTACACTATATATATCCTATACTACACTATATATATCATATACTACACTATACATATCCTATACTACACTATATATATCATATATTACACTATATATATCCTATAGTACACTATATATGTCCTTTACTACACTATATATATCTTATACTACACTATATATATCATATACTACACTATATATATCATATACTACACTATATATATCCTATACTATACTATATATATCCTATACTACACTATATATATCCTATACTACACTATATATATCCTACACTATATATATCCGTTACTACACTATATATATCCTATACTACACTATATATATCCTATACTACACTATATATATCCTTTACTACACTATATATATCCTATACTACACTATATATATCCTATACTACACTATATATATCCTATACTACACTATATATATCATATACTATACTATATATATCATATACTACACTATATATATCCTTTACTACACTATATATATCCTATACTACACTATACATATCCTATACTACACTATATATATCATATACTACACTATACATATATCCTATACTACACTATATATATCATATACTACACTATATATATCCTACACTACACTATATATATCCCATACTACACTATATATATCCTATACTACACTATATATATCCCATACTACACTATATATATCCTACACTACACTATATATATCCTATACTACACTATATATATCCTATACTACACTATATATATCATATACTACACTATATATATCCTACACTACACTATATATATCCCATACTACACTATATATATCCTATACTACACTATATATATCCCATACTACACTATATATATCCTACACTACACTATATATATCCTATACTACACTATATATATCCTATACTACACTATATATATCCTATACTACACTATATAATCCTATACTACACTATATATATCATATACTACACTATACATATCCTATACTACACTATATATATCATATACTACGCTATATATATCCTATACTACACTATATATATCCTATACTACACCATATATATCATATACTACACTATATATATCCTACACTACACTATATATATCCTATACTACACTATATATATCATATACTACACTATATATATACTATACTACACTATATATATCCTATAGTACACTATATATATCCTATAGTACACTATATATGTCCTATACTATACTATACTATACTATAACTTTATATTTGATCAGAGATTTTAAAAATTAATCAAAATCTATTATTGATCTTTGGATATAAAAACAAAAAAGTGGAATCGAGAGAGAGTGATCTTTAAACGTTATGATAGAAAATGAGCGGACACTTTGATCGGAGTTCGGTTCGAGTGGATGGTGGTATAGGTAGATCTAGGCGGGCAGATCTCCGAGGTGGGGCTGTAGGAGTATAGCTATGGGCTAGCTGGTGGAGACAATGTTCAGGGCTGCCCTTGATGCGATTGATGTAACTCTTGCTGGTGTCTTCGAGTAGAGTAAGAATGGGCACTATTTCGGCTGTTTGAACTCGTTCATCATAGTCTCGGCTGCTTGGGTCCATAATCTTCAGAGCTAAGTTTTCTAGTCTTACTAGCCGCCGTCTCTGCTCACCGGTTGTGAATGAGTACCAGGACGGGCAGGCGTAAAGGATGATTGGTCGAATGCATGTTGTGTAGAATTTTCTCATGATGTTTGTCGGCACTCCTGATCTCTTCAGGTCTAGTAGTGAGTACACAAGACCACGTGTTTTCTTTATAATATGATCCACGTGATCTTTGAATGTCAGATATTCATCAATAATGACGCCGAGAAACTTGGTGCTTGTCTCATTCGAGATCTGCTCTCCATTCATTGTGAAGGTGGGTGCTTCAGGGACGAAGTTGTTGTGGATGTTAGAGATGGACATGGTGACAGACTTCTTCGGATTAGCGATCATGTTGTGGTTTCTGCACCATCTAGTGGTCTCGTCGATGGCGGTCTGAAGATTGTTGTTGGCGTCGGAGGTGTGGTTTGGTGTGAGAGTAATGTCGTCGGCATACTTGATGGTTTTAGTTGAGGTATATATATCCTATATATCCTATACTACACTATATATATACTATACTACACTATATATATCCTATAGTACACTATATATATCCTATACTATACTATATATATCATATACTACACTATATATATCATATACTACACTATATATATCCTATACTACACTATATATATCCTATAGTACACTATATATGTCCTATACTACATTATATATATCCTATACTACACTATATATATACTATACTACACTATATATATCCTATAGTACACTATATATATCCTATACTATACTATATATATCATATACTACACTATATATATCATATACTACACTATATATATCCTATACTACACTATATATATACTATACTACACTATATATATCCTACACTACACTATATATATATCATATACTACACTATATATATCCTATACTACACTATATATATATCCTATACTACACTATATATATCATATACTATACTATATATATCATATACTACACTATATATATCCTTTACTACACTATATATATCCTATACTACACTATATATATCCTATACTACACTATATATATCATATACTACACTATACATATCCTATACTACACTATATATATCATATACTACACTATATATATCCTATACTACACTATATATATCCTTTACTACACTATATATATCTTATACTACACTATATATATCATATACTACACTATATATATCATATACTACACTATATATATCCTATACTATACTATATATATCCTATACTACACTATATATATCCTATACTACACTATATATATCCTACACTATATATATCCGTTACTACACTATATATATCCTATACTACACTATATATATCCTATACTACACTATATATATCCTTTACTACACTATATATATCCTATACTACACTATATATATCCTATACTACACTATATATATCCTATACTACACTATATATATCATATACTATACTATATATATCATATACTACACTATATATATCCTTTACTACACTATATATATCCTATACTACACTATACATATCCTATACTACACTATATATATCATATACTACACTATACATATATCCTATACTACACTATATATATCATATACTACACTATATATATCCTACACTACACTATATATATCCCATACTACACTATATATATCCTATACTACACTATATATATCCCATACTACAGTATATATATCCTACACTACACTATATATATCCTATACTACACTATATATATCCTATACTACACTATATATATCATATACTACACTATATATATCCTACACTACACTATATATATCCCATACTACACTATATATATCCTATACTACACTATATATATCCCATACTACACTATATATATCCTACACTACACTATATATATCCTATACTACACTATATATATCCTATACTACACTATATATATCCTATACTACACTATATAATCCTATACTACACTATATATATCATATACTACACTATACATATCCTATACTACACTATATATATCATATACTACGCTATATATATCCTATACTACACTATATATATCCTATACTACACTATATATATCATATACTACACTATATATATCCTACACTACACTATATATATCCTATACTACACTATATATATCATATACTACACTATATATATACTATACTACACTATATATATCCTATAGTACACTATATATATCCTATAGTACACTATATATGTCCTATACTACATTATATATATCCTATACTACACTATATATATACTATACTACACTATATATATCCTATAGTACACTATATATATCCTATACTATACTATATATATCATATACTACACTATATATATCATATACTACACTATATATATCCTATACTACACTATATATATCCTATAGTACACTATATATGTCCTATACTACATTATATATATCCTATACTACACTATATATATACTATACTACACTATATATATCCTATAGTACACTATATATATCCTATACTATACTATATATATCATATACTACACTATATATATCATATACTACACTATATATATCCTATACTACACTATATATATACTATACTACACTATATATATCCTACACTACACTATATATATATCATATACTACACTATATATATCCTATACTACACTATATATATATCCTATACTACACTATATATATCATATACTATACTATATATATCATATACTACACTATATATATCCTTTACTACACTATATATATCCTATACTACACTATATATATCCTATACTACACTATATATATCATATACTACACTATACATATCCTATACTACACTATATATATCATATACTACACTATATATATCCTATACTACACTATATATATCCTTTACTACACTATATATATCTTATACTACACTATATATATCATATACTACACTATATATATCATATACTACACTATATATATCCTATACTATACTATATATATCCTATACTACACTATATATATCCTATACTACACTATATATATCTTACACTATCTATATCCTTTACTACACTATATATATCCTATACTACACTATATATATCCTATACTACACTATATATATCCTTTACTACACTATATATATCCTATACTACATTATATATATCCTATACTACACTATATATATCCTATACTACACTATATATATCATATACTATACTATATATATCATATACTACACTATATATATCCTTTACTACACTATATATATCCTATACTACACTATATATATCCTATACTACACTATATATATCATATACTACACTATACATATATCCTATACTACACTATATATATCATATACTACACTATATATATCCTACACTACACTATATATATCCCATACTACACTATATATATCCTATACTACACTATATATCTCCCATACTACACTATATATATCCTACACTACACTATATATATCCTATACTACACTATATATATCCTATACTACACTATATATATCCTATACTACACTATATATATCCTATACTACACTATATATATCATATACTACACTATACATATCCTATACTACACTATATATATCATATACTACACTATATATATCCTATACTACACTATATATATCCTATACTACACTATATATATCCTATACTACACTATATATATCATATACTACACTATATATATCATATACTACACTATATATATCCTATACTACACTATATATATCCTATACTACACTATATATATCATATACTACACTATATATATCCTATACCACACTATATATATCATATACTACACTATATATATCCTATACTACACTATATATATCATATACTACACTATATATATCCTATACTACACTCTATATATCCTATACTACACTATATATATCATGTACTACACTATATATATCATATACTACACTATATATATCCTCTACTACACTATACATATCCTATACTACACTATATATATCCTATACTACACTATATATATCCTATACTACACTATATATATCATATACTACACTATATATATCCTATACTACACTATATATATCCTATACTACACTATATATATACTATACTACACTATATATATCCTACACTACACTATATATATATCATATACTACACTATACATATCTTATACTACACTATATATATCATGTACTACACTATATATATCCTATACTACACTATATATATCCTTTACTACACTATATATATTTTATACTACACTATATATATCATATACTACACTATGTATATCATATACTACACTATATATATCCTATACTATACTATATATATCCTATACTACACTATAAATATCCTATACTACACTATATATATCCTACACTATATATATCCTTTACTACACTATATATATCCTATACTACACTATATATATCCTATACTACACTATATATATCCTTTACTACACTATATATATCCTATACTACACTATATATATCCTATACTACACTATATATATCCTATACTACACTATATATATCATATACTATACTATATATATCATATACTACACTATATATATCCTTTACTACACTATATATATCCTATACTACACTATATATATCCTATACTACACTATATATATCATATACTACACTATACATATATCCTATACTACACTATATATATCATATACTACACTATTTATATCCTACACTACACTATATATATCCCATACTACACTATATATATCCTATACTACACTATATATATCCCATACTACACTATATATATCCTACACTACACTATATATATCCTATACTACACTATATATATCCTATACTACACTATATATATCATATACTACACTATATATATCCTACACTACACTATATATGTCCCATACTACACTATATATATCCTATGCTACACTATATATATCCCATACTACACTATATATATCCTACACTACACTATATATATCCTATACTACACTATATATATCCTATACTACACTATATATATCCTATACTACACTATATATATCCTATACTACACTATATATATCATATACTACACTATACATATCCTATACTACACTATATATATCATATACTACACTATATATATCCTATACTACACTATATATATCCTATACTACACTATATATGTCATATACTACACTATATATATCCTACACTACACTATATATATCCTATACTACACTATATATATCATATACTACACTATACATATCCTATACTACACGATATATATCATATACTACACTATATATATCTTATACTACACTATATATATCCTATACTACACTATATATATCATATACTACACTATATATATCCTATACTACACTATATATATCCTATACTACACTTTATATATCATATACTACACTATACATATCCTATACTACACTATATATATCATATACTACACTATATATATCCTATACTACACTATATATATCCTATACTACACTATATATATCATATACTACACTATATATATCCTATACTACACTATATATATCCTATACTACACTATATATATCATATACTACACTATACATATCCTATACTACACTATATATATCATATACTACACTATATATATCCTATACTACACTATAAATATCCTATGCTACACTACATATATCCTATACTACACTATATATATCATATACTACACTATATATATCCTATACTACACTATATATATCCTATACTACACTATATATATCATATACTACACTATATATATCCTACACTACACTATATATATCCCATACTACACTATATATATCCTATACTACACTATATATGTCCCATACCACACTATATATATCCTACACTACACTATATATATCCTATACTACACTATATATATCCTATACTACACTATATATATCCTATACTACACTATATATATCCTATACTACACTATATATATCATATACTACACTATACATATCCTATACTACACTATATATATCATATACTACACTATATATATCCTATACTACACTATATATATCCTATACTACACTATATATATCCTATACTACACTATATATATCATATACTACACTATATATATCATATACTACACTATATATATCCTATACTACACTATATATATCCTATACTACACTATATATATCATATACTACACTATATATATCCTATACTACACTATATATATCATATACTACACTATATATATCCTATACTACACTATATATATCATATACTACACTATATATATCCTATACTACACTATATATATCCTATACTACACTATATATATCATATACTACACTATATATATCATATACTACACTATATATATCCTCTACTACACTATACATATCCTATACTACACTATATATATCCTATACTACACTATATATATCCTATACTACACTTTATATATCATATACTACACTATATATATCCTATACTACACTATATATATCATATACTACACTATATATATCCTTTACTACACTATATATATCCTATACTACACTATATATATCCTATACTACACTATATATATCCTATACTACACTATATATATCTTATACTACACTATATATATCATATACTACACTATATATATCATATACTACACTATATATATCCTATACTATACTATATATATCCTATACTACACTATATATATCCAATACTACACTATATATATCCTTTACTACACTATATATATCCTATACTACACTATATATATCATATACTACACTATATATATCTTATACTACATTATATATATCCTATACTACACTATATATATCATATACTACACTATACATATCCTATACTACACTATATATATCATATACTACACTATATATATCCTATACTACACTATATATATCCTATACTACACTATATATATCCTACACTACACTATATATATCATATACTACACTATACATATCCTATACTACACTATATATATCATATACTACACTATATATATCCTACACTATATATATCCGTTACTACACTATATATATCCTATACTACACTATATATATCCTATACTACACTCTATATATCCTTTACTACACTATATATATCCTATACTACACTATATATATCCTATACTACACTATATATATCCTATACTACACTATATATATCATATACTATACTATATATATCATATACTACACTATATATATCCTTTACTACACTATATATATCCTATACTACACTATACATATCCTATACTACACTATATATATCATATACTACACTATACATATATCCTATACTACACTATATGTATCATATACTACACTATATATATCCTACACTACACTATATATATCCCATACTACACTATATATATCCTATACTACACTATATATATCCCATACTACACTATATATATCCTACACTACACTATATATATCGTATACTACACTATATATATCCTATACTACACTATATATATCATATACTACACTATATATATCCTACACTACACTATATATATCCCATACTACACTATATATATCCTATACTACACTATATATATCCCATACTACACTATATATATCCTACACTACACTATATATATCCTATACTACACTATATATATCCTATACTACACTATATATATCCTATACTACACTATATATATCCTATACTACACTATATATATCATATACTACACTATACATATCCTATACTACACTATATATATCATATACTACACTATATATATCCTATACTACACTATATATATCCTATACTACACTATATATATCATATACTACACTATATATATCCTACACTACACTATATATATCCTATACTACACTATATATATCATATACTACACTATATATATACTATACTACACTATATATATCCTATAGTACACTATATATATCCTATAGTACACTATATATGTCCTATACTACATTATATATATCCTATACTACACTATATATATACTATACTACACTATATATATCCTATAGTACACTATATATATCCTATACTATACTATATATATCATATACTACACTATATATATCATATACTACACTATATATATCCTATACTACACTATATATATCCTATAGTACACTATATATGTCCTATACTACATTATATATATCCTATACTACACTATATATATACTATACTACACTATATATATCCTATAGTACACTATATATATCCTATACTATACTATATATATCATATACTACACTATATATATCATATACGACACTATATATATCCTATACTACACTATATATATACTATACTACACTATATTTATCCTACACTACACTATATATATATCATATACTACACTATATATATCCTATACTACACTATATATATATCCTATACTACACTATATATATCATATACTATACTATATATATCATATACTACACTATATATATCCTTTACTACACTATATATATCCTATACTACACTATATATATCCTATACTACACTATATATATCATGTACTACACTATACATATCCTATACTACACTATATATATCATATACTACACTATATATATCCTATACTACACTATATATATCCTTTACTACACTATATATATCTTATACTACACTATATATATCATATACTACACTATATATATCATATACTACACTATATATATCCTATACTATACTATATATATCCTATACTACACTATATATATCCTATACTACACTATATATATCTTACACTATATATATCCTTTACTACACTATATATATCCTATACTACACTATATATATCCTATACTACACTATATATATCCTTTACTACACTATATATATCCTATACTACATTATATATATCCTATACTACACTATATATATCCTATACTACACTATATGTATCATATACTATACTATATATATATCATATACTACACTATATATATCCTTTACTACACTATATATATCCTATACTACACTATATATATCCTATACTACACTATATATATCATATCCTACACTATACATATATCCTATACTACACTATATATATCATATACTACACTATATATATCCTACACTACACTATATATATCCCATACTACACTATATATATCCTATACTACACTATATATCTCCCATACTACACTATATATATCCTACACTACACTATATATATCCTATACTACACTATATATATCCTATACTACACTATATATATCCTATACTACACTATATATATCCTATACTACACTATATATATCATATACTACACTATACATATCCTATACTACACTATATATATCATATACTACACTATATATATCCTATACTACACTATATATATCCTATACTACACTATATATATCCTATACTACACTATATATATCATATACTACACTATATATATCATATACTACACTATATATATCCTATACTACACTATATATATCATATACTACACTATATATATCCTATACTACACTATATATATCATATACTACACTATATATATCCTATACTACACTCTATATATCCTATACTACACTATATATATCATGTACTACACTATATATATCATATACTACACTATATATATCCTCTACTACACTATACATATCCTATACTACACTATATATATCCTATACTACACTATATATATCCTATACTACACTATATATATCATATACTACACTATATATATCCTATACTACACTATATATATCCTATACTACACTATATATATACTATACTACACTATATATATCCTACACTACACTATATATATATCATATACTACACTATATATATCCTATACTACACTATATATATATCCTATACTACACTATATTTATCATATACTATACTATATATATCATATACTACACTATATATATCCTTTACTACACTATATATATCCTATACTACACTATATATATCCTATACTACACTATATATATCATATACTACACTATACATATCCTATACTACACTATATATATCATGT
>CALYOO010000616.1:0-19551 GCA_945261195.1 Cryptosula pallasiana
TGAACAGCAGAGGGAAATAGCTGGCATACTTTAAGATACAATTTCTGAACTAATGATATTTAGACTTCATACTCAGATACAGCTGTAGTTATTCTCTTACTTGCAGTTAGAGAAAAGCTGCTTCCAAGACATATTTACTACTAAAGAACTCAAAGAGAGAATAGACAAATCTATGCTTGATGCAGAGAAAGTATTTAATGACTTTTCCTCCATTACTGTGACGTCTCCGTACCACCAGTTAGTCCTTGTAAAATAACTAATCATTCAAGTCCGACTTATACAAAATGCACCAAACCAGTTAAAAAAATCTTTCCTAGATATTTTTTGAGCTGTGTTTGTTAAAATTATCTTTAGGTGGAAACTCTTGCTAGCTTTGTAAATAGTTGCCTCGATTATCTTCAGGCTCAACCACTGTATTAACGCATTAATTAACTAATATTTTGGCCCTTGGAGAAAGTCTATTTTGGCCTGATTACGTAAATCACTTTTTTGATATAACTTTTACTCTCAAGAATAGCTGCAGCGTGTAAATAGTTTCAGCTTTATAGATAAACAGCTGCGAGGTGGTGGGGTAGACAACTCTATAACGGTGGAGTAGACAACTACATAGTGGTAGAGTAGACAACTATATAGTGGTAGAGTAGACAACTATATAGTGGTGGAGTAGACAACTATATAGTAGTAGAGTAGACAGCTATATGGTGGTAGAGTAGACAACTATATAGTGGTGGAGTAAACAACTATATAGTGGTGGAGTAGACAACTATATAGTGGTAGAGTAGACAACTATATAGTGGTAGAGTAGACAACTATATAGTGGTAGAGTAGACAACTATATAGTGGTGGAGTAGACAACATATAGTGGTAGAATAGACAGCTATATAGTAGTAGAGTAGACAACTATATAGTGATAGAGTAGACAACTATATAGTGGTAGAGTAGACAACCATATAGTGGTGGAGTAGACAATTACATAGTAGTAGAGTAGACAACTATATAGCGGTAGAGTAGACAACTATATAGTGGTAGAGTAGACAACCATATAGTGGTGGAGTAGACAACTATATAGTGGTAGAGTAGACAATTACATAGTAGTAGAGTAGACAGCTATATGGTGGTAGAGTAGACAACTATATAGTAGTAGAGTAGACAGCTATATAGTGGTGGAGTAGACAACTATATAATGGTAGAGTAGACAACTATATAGTGGTGAAGTAGACAACTCTATAGTGGTAGAGTAGACAACTATATAGTGGTAGAGTAGACAACTATATAGTGGTAGAGTAGACAACTATATAGTGGTGGAGTAGACAACTATATAGTGGTAGAGTAGACAACTATATAGTGGTAGAGTAGACAACTATATAGTGGTGGAGTAGACAACTCTACAATGGTGGGGTAAACAGCCATAAAAATTATGCAGCTATAGCCTTGCTATAACTTAAAGGTTTTGAAGATTGGCACATTATATCCTACCATTCTACTAGTGGTATAATCCTCTCCCTGCAAGAGACTGATAAATAACATGTTTTTAGGTTTTACAGAAACATGATTACTGGACTGGCATTGATCGCCAAATGCTTTCTTCAGGAGAAATTTGTAAACAAACTGGAGAAAGATAGTGAGGAACTCAGGCTAACTAAAGCAAGAATCAGCGAGTATGAGGACACAATTAAACGACTTAGCAAGGGGAAACAAAAACCTCCTGAGCACTTTGTTTAATGTGGTACTTATAGGAGAGCCTATCGTAATATGACGTATACCACCACAGAAAATATTTTTTATTGAGCTTTTCATAATTCATGTGTTTTTTTTAGTATACCCCTTTCAGGAAGTTTATATTGCATTCAATTGATTTCAGCTTCCTCAAAATTCTCTGAAAATTGAGAGAAACACTTTTCGGAAACAGCAACAAAACTTGATTAAAATCAAATGTACATGCATTTGGTTTGCAACCAGAGTTTTGTTTGATGTTCAATATTGCGCATTAAAAATTAGCAAAGTTGTTTGTGAAAAACAAGGCCTGTGCTGTTAAAAACTTAACGTAATGTGATTATATCTACTACTTTTACTAATATATACAGATTATGTGACAAACATGCTTTAGTATGTCTATTTATGTGACTATCAAATAAAAGGAGCGTAATTTTAATCCATTGACTGACTCAAAACTTTTCGAAATACTAGCTGTATTACTTGTGGCAAGTAGTGACCTGTGATTTGACACATTTTTTCCAGCTATCTCCTCTTCTCTCTTACTCACTACACCTTCTCTCATCCACTGATCACTTTTTCTCACTCAACTCTAGTTCTCTTTACTTGGTTCATCTTTTACAGTAAGGGAAGATAAACTTCATTGAAGATGATTATTATTTGTGTTTTGTTTTGTTTCGCCTCTGCCTCTGCGCCTCTGCGCCTCCCTCTGCGCCTCCCTCTGCGCCTCCCTCTGCGCCTCCCTCTGCGCCTCCCTCTGCGCCTCCCTCTGCGCCTCCCTCTGCGCCTCCCTCTGCGCCTCCCTCTGCGCCTCCCTCTGCGCCTCCCTCTGCGCCTCCCTCTGCGCCTCCCCCTGCGCCTCCCCCTGCGCCTCCCCCTGCGCCTCCCCCTGCGCCTCCCCCTCCCCCTCCCCCTCCCCCTCCCCCTCCCTCCCTCCCTCCCTCCCTCTCTCTCAAGATACCATATGAGTTCGAATTATGTAAAAAAAATTATCAAAATTTAAATGCCATACATTCAAAATTTAGATGCCATATGAGTTAGAATTATGTAAAAAAATTATCAAAGCTTGAATGCCATACATTCAAAATCTAAATGCCATATAAGTTCAAATTAAGTACAAAAATAATCAAAACTCAAATGCCACTTAAATGCCACTCAAATGCCACTTAAATGCCACACAATATCAACTCGGCGAATCTAGTCAACGCCGTAACCCATTGCATCAACCCCGGAGTTCAACCCCACAAAAAACACTTGGTAGGGAGATCTGCTCATATATTACTACTGTCATCATTATTTATCACATACTTATGATACATTTCCGGGAGGAAGTCCTTTAAGTAGATTGGGTTTGTTGTTGTATTGTTCTAAAATACAAGCGATAATTAGATAAATAAAATAATTAAAGGTTTTTCATTTTTTTCAACTAGTGCTAAATAGTATTTTTATTAACTCTTACCTTTCCGTCAAGCTGAGATTCTGAATCTAGATACAACGGTTGGCTTCCTTCATCTTGAGTATTTGTTCTAAAAAAAACAAAAAAATTGGTTTAATTCTTTTTCATCAATTTAAAGATAGATAGGACATAAAGCCTTCAGATATTTGTGTCAACTAGCAGAAATAATTGTCATTTTACTCTTACCTTTATGAAAAGAGAGCTCCTAGTAGTTGCAATGGAAGGTGTAGTAGATGTTGCTCCTTCGCTCACCGTTGTTGAACTGGATGCTCTCTGTCTGAAACCCTTGCCTCTTAAATAGCTAAACTTGCACCGATTGACACGGATTGAGTTCAATAAAAAAGTGTTATTCGCGGGAATATTTGGCTTATTTTTCATGTTTTATTAGAGTGAAAATAAATTTATTCATTCCCCCAGGACTTTTATTGTTCTTCGGGTGAAAAAGGACCTTTTATCCGTGGGAAAATATGGTTTATTTTTCATGTTTTATTCGCGTGAAATTAAATTTTTTTATTCCCGCAAAAACATTGTTTTTTATTCGAGTGAAAATAAATTGTTTATTCCCGCGAAAACATTGGTTTTTATTCGCGTGAAAATAAATTCTTGATTCCCCGCAAAAGCATTGGGTTTTATTCGCGTGAAAATAAATTTTTTATTCCGGCGAAAACATTGGTTTTTATTCGCGTGAAAATAAATTGTTTATTCCTGCAAAACATCGGTTTTTATTCGCGCGAAAATAATTTTTTGATTCCCGCAAAAGCATCGGGTCTTATTCGCGTGAAAATAAATGTTTTATTCCCGCAAAAAACATTGGCTTTTATTTGTGTGAAAATAAATGTTTTATTCCTGCAAAACATTGGTTTTTATTTGCGTGAAAATAAATTTTTTATTCCCGCGGAAACATTGGTTTTTATTCGCGTGAAAATAAATGTTTTATTCCCGCGAAAGCATTGTTTTTATTCGCATGAAAATAAATGTTTTATTCCCGCGAAAACATTGGTTTTTATTGGCGTGAAAATAGTTATTTAATTCCCACGAAAGCATTGGTGTTCTTTCGTATAAAAACCTAATGCTTCTTTAATGTAACCTTATGATAGATGGGATGATTTCAGCTATATGACAAGCACTGTTTTCATACAGAAAGCATTCACTTCAACATTAGCAACTGAAGGAACAAGATCTACTACATCATCATCTACTACAACTACTAGAAGGTCTTTCTGTATTAAGGTAAATTAACTTGCTGTACTATTGAGTATATATTTAATTTTTTACCGATTTAGATACTAAAAGCAGTATGATATTGAGTAAATATACATCTTTCTGTATTAAGGTAAATCAACTTGCTGTACTATTGAGTATATATTTAATTTTTTACCGATTTAGATACTAAAAGCAGTATGATATTGAGTAAATATACATATATATATATCTTCAAATTATTTAAAAAAAAAAATCAAAATCATAACATGGATTTTTATTTTATCTTTCAGAATGTTGAGACAAAACAATACAAAACAGCTGAAGAATGAAGAGCCAGAACCCTCACAAGACGGAATGGTGGTTGATGGCAATGTACTTCTTCAACGCACTAAGATTCCCTTTCAAGATGCCAGAGACAATACCCTGTCAGCTCTCATCATCAAAAGCGCCTCTCTGTTAAGTACTCTATCTCCAGCTTCCCGAAGAAACATTGAAAGCATACTCGAAATTGAGGATCTACCAATACCAACAGTTATGCAGGTGTTAGCCGTCGAATTCCATGACAAAACGAACTGCACCATCTTTTACAACTATAAAAAGGATGGAAAGATAGTTAAAGTGAAGAGCACTATCTCATCTGAAGCAGGATTACTTGTTGATGAAGCTTCACAAACAAAACCATTGATTTTGCTCTACATGGGTGTTGAAAAGACTGGAAAAGCAATTTTTCGTGCTGCTACAGAAACAGGATGTTCTCTGAAGATAAAGAATTCATTTGATGTATTACCAGGGAAGAGTATGAGACAAATCAATGCTTATTTCGAGGTAGCTCATCTCCAGGATTTTCCAACAGATAGCGTCATATGTTTTCAAAACCCTGAAGTGCTAACAAAATGTGACAGACGATGGAATGGGGAAGAAGAGACTATTTTAGTTCAATACAAAAGTGTTGTAGATGAAGAACTAGTGATCGGAGATATGTACATTCCTCTTCAAATAGCTTCTGCTGTGTCATCGGAAAGATGTGGAGTTATTCTGTTCAAGGAACTAAATCGAAACGCAGATAATTCAATTTTCTACAACGTCAGTGTACTCGCAACTCATCAAGCCCTCGTCCAAGCCTCCGAACTGACTGATAGTCTAAACTCTCAAGACTTTCTCAACTACTTCGATGATGCTGAAAAAGAAAACTGTCCAGAACAAGAGCTCAAGAAGCTAATCTATAACTCAAGGGAATCATATCACTATAGGTGAGCTTTATTAGTTTTACTATAGATTAAAAAAAATAATTTTGTGAAAAATTTGTGTATTCTTACAACGGAAAAATGCTTTATTTTTCACGTAAATAACAATAGTAAAACAATTTATCACGCAAATAATCAACTAATGAACATTTTTTGTAAAACATCTTTGAATTATATATATTCCGGATGAAAAAAAGGACTTTTTTGTGAGTAATCAGTGTATTTTTTTACATACAAGTTAAAAAAATAAAAAAGTTTATACTTATGTTACATTACTTTTTAATCATACTATACTAAGACATAAATTTTTATTTTAGTCCATTATGGGATAAAAAGTACGCACAATAAAGGACTTCCTCCCTACAAAAAAGAATAAGCTGAACAATGTAACTTGGTGAGTTATTTCCCTGTTCTATATAATGTATACTATCTAATGTAACTAAAAGTAAAATTCAAATTCGATAAAATTATTTATATAATGAATAATTTTTGTATTTTAGTTCATTATGGAATCAAAAAGTACACAGAATAAAGGATTTCCTCCCTGAGATATATCATATATCATCAGCACATCAAAGAAGATATTGTCCAGGAAAAATGCAATGCATCAATTGACATTGCAAGCTATAGTACTTTGTATTATGCAAAATTTACTGTAAAACAGTTTTAAGAATGTCAAAAACTAGATATGGTGTTTTCTATTGCAATTATTTCCAAAATACTGTAAATTTAAATCATCTAGAAGACTAATTTGGTGATTTTTGATGGTTTTTTTTAAAAAAAACAATGAAAACTATATATTTAAATGATTATTTTTAAAAAGGTTAAAAGAAAAGGTATATAATAAAACCCTGCTTTGAAACATGAAAAATTTAAAAGGAAGGTGTGGGATAAAACCCTCGCTCAAAAAATTAATGAAAATTGAATGGAATAAAAAAATATTTTACCAAATACCCCATTTTTCTTGTAAATATATAGTAAAAATCCCTATAATATCATTGGTATTACGCAAAATTTACTGTAAAACAGTTTAAAGAATGTCAAAAACTAGATATGGTGTTTTCTATTGCAATTATTATTTAAATGATTATTTTTAAAAAGGTTAAAAGAAAAGGTATATAATAAAACCCTGCTTTGAAACATAAAAAAGTTGAAAAGGAAGGTGTGGGATAAAACCCTCGCTCAAAAATTAATGAAAGTTGAATGGAATAAAAGAATATTTTACCAAATACCCCATTTTTTCTTGTAAATATATAGTAAAAATCCCTATAATATCATTGGTATTACGCAAAATTTACTGTAAAACAGTTTAAAGAATGTCAAAAACTAGATATGGTGTTTTCTATTGCGATTATTATTTAAATGATTGTTTTTAAAAAAGGTTAAAAGAAAAGGTATATAATAAAACCCTGCTTTGAAACATAAAAAAATTTAAAAGGAAGGTGTGGGATAAAACCCTCGCTCAAAAAATTAATAAAAATTGAATGGAATAAAAGAATATTTTGCCAAATACCCCATTTTTATTGTAAATATATAGTAAAAATCCCTATAATATCATTGAGACAATTAGTGAAATCTAACACTCAAACTCTTTATTATCAAGTAGACTTAATGTTTCTATTGTAATTAATTTCCAAATACTGTAAATTTTAACCATCTAGAGGAGTAATTTTGTGATTTTGATGGTTTTTTTCAAAAATGATTACGTAATACTACATACTTCAGTTCTAATTCGATTGAGCAATTTCATGGGAGACAAAGAATAAAAAATTAAATGGATTTAGTTTTCAGAATTGAAGTTGCCATCGAAAATGGATTGTTCTTGAATGGGTAAATCCATAGCCTCCTCATCATCATGACAGAAGTTTTCTGATGGTTGCGTTTTGAAAAATTATTACGTCATACCACATACTTCAGTTCTAATTCATTTGAACAATAATGAATCCTTTCGGTCGAACATTGAATAGTTATCTTCCTCTCTCTCCGCATGATCTCCAACCTCTCGGAGACAGCAATTGTTCTGTTTTTGACCTCTGCTAGACTTTCATCATCTACTTCTTGCGCAACTTAAAGTTCAGCCAACTGCTCTGTCATCTCTGTGTGAAAAATGGTGCTAAAGTTTGTCTGGAAGCATGTACACACTTTAAATTAGCATATCTGTATGATGGATTATTTACCTAGCAATAAAAAAAATAATGAAAACTATATATAAACGATTATTTTAAAAAATTTTAACTTTTAAAAAAATTCAAAAGGAAGGTGTGGGATAAAACCCTCACTCAAAAAATTAATGAACATTGGATGGAATAAAAGAATATTTTACCAAATACCCCATTTTTCTTGTAAATATATACAAATAGTTAAATATCTTAACTTCATCTATTTTTTTCATTTGAGTGTAATTATTTCCCAAGCACTGTAAATTTTAACCATCTAGAGGACGATTTTTTTGCAAAAAAGTAATGAAAATTGAACGGAATGAAAGAATATTTTACCAAATACCTCATTTTTTTGTAGATGTATACAAATAGATGAATATCTAGCTTCATCTATTTTTTCATTTGAGATCATGTTGGAAGTTTTCCAAGATATTTTATAGTATTAGCATTCAATATACTTATTATATAAAAAATGCATATAATCATACAACAATTCAGTTTTGTTCAATGTAGACATAAGTATAGTCATAAATATGTACATAGTTATACATATATACATGAATGTATAAAAACTAAAAAAATTATTTACACTCAAGATGCCATAAGAGACAAAATTATGTAAAAAAATTATCAAAAATCAAATGCCATAAAATATTAACTCAGCGACTCTAATCAACGCCATAACCCATTGCATTCACTCCGGGATTTAATCCCACAAAAAACACTTGGTAGGGAGATCTGCTCATATATTACTACTGATATATAAATGTTCGAAAACAATGTTGGCTGAAAACGATCATGGAACATTTGTAAAAACATTATTGTAATGTTTTTAAACAATGTTAAATAATAAAAGTTGAATACAAACATTTGCTGAACATTACACAATAACGTAGTCGCAATGTTCTGATGTGGCGTTTGAGCAAACGCTATCTCAACATTGCACGAATGTTTGAGAGCAATGTTGGTTGCAAAACCTTCCTGGCACATTTGTAGAAACACTGTTGTAACGTTGTTAAAAAATGTTAAATAAAGGTTGTAAACAAGTGTTTGCTAAGCATTACACAATAACATAGTCACAGTGTGCTGAAGTATCATTTGGGAAAACATTTTTTTTTTCTTTAAAAATGGAAAAAATGTTGGCTGATAATCTCCCAATAATCTTTGCTAAAATGTTAGCACAATGTTCAAAAGTAACAATGTTTGAATGTTACCTTGCGATGTTGAAATAACATCAAAGTGGAACATTCCTGTAACGTTACAAGGTGACATTTACACAAATGTTGTCTGAAAATTTTTTAAATGTTTTAAAATAACATTAGCTTAGTAACATCCCTTAACATTGTTCCGAATTTTAACTAAAAATTTTGTCAATATATTGTTGTGATGTGCTGGCAAAAATTTTATATAACATTTTCTCAACTTCCCAAAAACATTTTTGAAAACATTTTCCTGAAACGTTATCTCAAAACGTTGCTACAATATTCCAAAAAGTTTTTGAGCCAATGTTCGATAGAGACAATGTTGTGAAATGTTCCCTGGATGCTATTTGCTTGTTGGGTAGGTGAGTGGCAATATTGAGTAGCCATACATAAAGCCATGAACATGATACAGTCAGTTGCATTGATGTCGTCATGTGAAAACTTGTTTTTCCTAATGCACACATATATCTCTCTTAAATTTCTTGTTAATCAGTTTTTCCACATAAGCCATTGCATCCGCTGTTTGAAGAGCGTAGAAAAGTTGCAGTGTTTTTTTTGAGGAGTCCACAACTTCTGAACGTGGCCTTTTACGAGTTTTCATCATTCCAGCTTCTTTGTAGTAGCAGTTTAGCCTTTGCTGCCTGCAGAATATCGTTTGTTAGAGAACCATCAAATTAGAAACAAATACAGTACTACTCAGGCTGTTATGTAATGTTTGTTTATGCAATTTTCATGTTTCCAGAAAATTTCCAAGCATACACCAACTGTATTTCAGATTTTATGCATAAATGGAAACTAGGCGACATGACCAAAAATGACACAGCTCAGTAAGAAATGAACTATGAGTAACAATTTTGAGTGTTTGCAGAAAGCCTTGTTTAACTTAAACCAAATGAAAACAGCAGTTTTTGCTTTGAGTTTTAATTGATATATAGCTCCTCCAGTTAATAACTTGTTGAAATTAATTTCAAACTGTTAATGTTAAAAAGAAAGACAAATTGAATACCAATAAAATTACTGACCATTTTTTTCCAATTTTTTTCTATAAAACACCTAAAAATTTTAACCGAAATACCTGAAAATCTGCATAGTTTAATGATCACAGTATTATTGTTTTTAATTTAATTGTTGCACATAGCATCAATCTTTGGGTCCTTGGCAATTAGAAACTAATAAATGAAACTCCCATTGTCAACAGTTTGTTAATACCACCTTTCAGAAGTTGATGTAGCATTGTAACCGAAGTAGCTGATGATTTCTGTAAACTTGCTGATGTCATCTACTAGATCCTGATATAGGACAAACTCCACATTTCCTGTCCCCGTCTCAAACCAGTATTTATGGAATGCCTTCCACTTCTCGAAATACGTTTTTATTCCTTCAGCAAATGCTAAGATAAAAATTTAACAATCGCTGAGTTTGTGTTTTGATTGGGAAGGAGTATTCGGCATTGCATTAAATGCAAAGAAGTAAAATTAAGGCAGAAGATTTTAAAGCTGATAGATTGTCCAGTTTACTTTTACATGCATCATCAAAGATATCGAGTTGATTTCATGTTCCAGCCACTGGAGTGTTTCTGAGTTTCAAAGCTATTTCCATATTTTCAAATTTAAGCATTTCTACTATTTACTACCTTCCCAGCCCCATCCAGTTACCCCCATCAGTAGTAAAATAGGAGCACATCTCAAATAAATAGCAGTCTTGAGAAAACGAAAAAAAACTGTCATATAATGGTTGCATAATTTGGTGATTTAAGCATAGCTAATATTTTGCAGGCCTGTCCAATAAGTTTTTAATCTTTATCTAATATATAAATGTAAGTCGGTTTTTGCGATGTTAGCTTAAAACTCCGGCACTAATGAATCAATCTTAATAAAAAATACATATTCAGAGTCGTCATTACATTCTCTGGGTTATAACACTCTTGAATTTCTATTTTGCTAGAGGATCGCAGCAATCTTTCCAATAGAAACCTCATTCTCATCAGTTATGCCAAGTTGTATCCGGCCATATTTTTCTGCCTTTCATAACATGTTCGGTTTATTTTAATTATATTCCGACATGCTGCAGCCTTTTGATTGGTCAGCAGTGCTACAGCGAATCAAGTATTGATATCTGTTCGCCAAACAGAATAGTTTTGCTAGCTTTTTCGGTCTTATAATTGCTTCTCCACCGACTCACCTATCAATTGTACTTGCCTTTCACATTCCAACAACATTATTGTAAGGGACGCTGGCACTCTTCGGTAAAGAGACGCCATATTGTTTACCTAGTTACGCAGCCATTACAAACATGTACATTCTATTACCTTTATTCTTACTGTGCGTTCTATGCTTGCCAATCTGTATAGTTCTATTGCCCTTACTCAAGCTACACTTAAATAATTATTCTATTATATTTTTACTAACTTTTTCCACGAATTTATTATTACTTGCATTTTGGTGCTTCATGGAAGGCAAGGCGTGGTTTGCCAATATTTTTATCTAAGGGTGTGACTTGTGCTAATCACACCCGCCTACTTTGTTTATATGTGAGTGTTCATGAAATAAATATCAGAGTTAGCCTGACTCTCAGAAGAATCTCTCTCTCTTGAAGCAAGCACTACTAGGAGCAACATAACTACAAGCGCTGGTTGACTATTAGCAAGCACGAGGCTTGGCGGAAAGTAAGATTGTTCACTCTCTCTTACTGCGTATTCCCTCGACCCGAGGTGTACGACGCAAAGCACCTGGTGCCCTAGTAGTTCGACACACATTGCAATCCGAACTGTGGAGTTCGAAACAAACTTACACAATAATAACGCATCGTAATTATTGTCGGTAATTACAGCACCATTATTGTCGGTAGCCCAAAGTTCGCAACAAACTATAAACTAAACAGTAATTCCTGCGGAATTATTGTGTGCAGCAAAGTTCGAAACAAACTTTAAACTAGACAACAATCACGGCACTGATTATTGTCGAGCCTACAGAGGTTCAAACGCAGCCAATAATTATTGGATAATTATTGTAACTGCCAGCACTTGTTCCACACCAGATTCGGTTGTTCCATTGCATGACCAAAGTCAGTGATAGCCTGTCAACAATAATTACACAATTATTGTGCACTGCATTAGCTAGGGTTGGCAAAGCGTTCGGGAGGTGTACAGGTGGCTACCACCCAGACAGTAAATTCCTGTACATTATTTCATTGCTTATGCCTGGCTGATATTGTTGTTTAGCAATTTTCTTGGGGCCCGTGGCTATATTATTAAAATGAAGAATATAATGATAACAAGAATAATATATAACAACAATAAATAATTGTTAGTTTTAATAACAATCAAAATAATAATTAATAAACACCATCTCCTCCTGCATTGTTATTTTTATGCTTGAGTAACTGTTATTAATTATTTTTATTGTTATCAGTATAATTTTTTTTATTATTTCTATTATTATTTTCATCATTAATATTTTTAATATTATTTTTATTGTTTTATGAATGGTTTTTTTTGTTGTTTTCATTTCTTTTATTAATTATTATTATTACTATATAGAGTAATAGTAAAAGTAATAATAATAATAAAAGTATTTCTTATTTATGTAGTAAAATTAAAAGTGACAAAAATATTAATTATTAGTCATTGATTATTATTAATGTTATTATTATTACTGTTATTACTATTTTTATTAATATTATTTTTATCATTGTTGCATAAAAGTAGTTGTTTTTCTTTTTGTTTAAAAATCAGTTTTAGTTAATAACACTGTGGTTGAATACTGCTCATTATCATTAGTACTGCTATATACTCTCATCTCTTCCATATCATTATATTCCTCAATTTAAACACAAGCAACTTTGATACAAATAAATATCATAAGAATTGAAACTTATGAACAAAAACCATGGTGTACCATAGCAATAATAACAACAATGAATGAGCAATACTGGTAATGCATACAAAATGATGATAAACGCCACAATAAAAAGAAAAGTAATCAAAAGGAACCCAATGTATCAGAGTTGTTCTCAATTTCTCTGGCTTTGTTCAGCAGTAGTACTATTTCTTATTTGTTTTTTTTTTGCTTTTTCATGTTGTTTACCATGACAAAAAATACTTGATAATTATTAGTAGGTCTACAACAGCAGCGCAAAGCGAGTCTAGGTTTAAAGACTTGCAATATTTTTGGCTAAAGGCTTATAATTAATTTTCATTATTATTACTACTCTTGCCGTTAATAATAATTAATCAACCTGTCTCTCCACAACATTGGCAATAATCATCATAGTTAAAATATCGATGGTAAGCGGTTGATAAAAGGTACAAAATATTATACAATATTATACAAAAATTGCATAAAAAGAGTGACAAAAATAGTCATTTGAGTAACTTAATTCGTAATTTGAGCAAAATTTGTACACATTTTGTTTATTTTAATGATATTTGACTTTACCTGCTGCTCAGCATGTCATGAAAAAGAACTGCCGCAATTATTCCAAACAGCTTTGCTCCAACTCCACAAGGTTTACGAAAATTCAGAGAAAATAAAAATTATTGTGAGTTTTTGTTACAATTGCGTTGTGATTGCCACACTGTGAACAGCGCATGTTTAGCTGATTTACTTGCAGAGTTAATGCAGCATTCTAAAATACGTTTTCGAAATATTGACCAATGGGTTGCACAATGCACAGTCACTAAGCATATGCTTTGATATGGAAATTTAAAATACAATTACTTGAATATCAGTAGTGTTATATGAGCAGTTCAAGCCACCTGGGTCCCCCGGGGATTTAATTGGGTGTGTGAGTTGTGGGTGTGAGTTGTGGATGTGAGTTGTGGTTTTAATCATGAGATGTATTCATAGGTGTGAGCCAGTGTTTTTTTGTGAATTTGACTTCGGGATGATGCAATGGGTTACGGCATTGAATGAATTCGCCGAGTTAATATTGTATGTCATTTGAGAGGCATTTGAGTGGCAATTGAGTTTTGATTATTTTTTACTTAATTTGAACTTATATGGCATATAGATTTTGAATGTATGGCATTTAGGTTTTTGGAGAGGAGAGAGAGAGAGAGGAGAGAGGAGATATATCTACATTGAATAAATATATTGATCAAAAATGAATCAATATATGATTATATACATTTATTACATAATAAGTAGGGAAAATCTTCCTATATAATATAATTAGAGTCAGTAAATACTAAGTAATACAAAGCACTACAACTTGTAATAAATACTAAGTGATAACAGTTAATGCATAGTTTGTTCCTTTACAATGATGTCTTTGATGTACTGATGTTATATCTTAGGAAGGAAGACTTCTGTTCTATGTGCTTTTAATTTCGTAATGAACTAAAATAAAAAAGTTATGTATTAGTATAGAATGATTAAGCAAAAATGTAAAATAATTACATGAATTTGAATTTTAGTTCTAGTTACATTGGATAGTTTACATTATATAGAAAAGGGAAATAACTCACCAAGTTACATTGTTCAGCTTGTTTTTTCTTGAGCATTATTTTCACCAAGTGCTTTTGATTCTCTTTCATCTATCTAAAACAAAACAAAAAATACTTGCTTTATAAATATGTTGTAAAAAATGCACTAATTACACCAAAAAAGTACTTTTTTTACTTGGAAAATGTATATATTCAACATTTTGTTGTAAAAAATACACTAATTACACCAAAAAAGTCCTTTTTTCACCTGAAAAATGTATATATTCAACATTTTGTTGTAAAAAATACATTATTTACACCAAAAAAGTCCTTTTTTCACCTGGAAAATGTATATATTCAGCATTTTGTTGTAAAAAAATACACTAATTACATCAAAAAAGTCCTTTTTTCACCTGGAAAATGTATCTATTCAGCATTTTTTTGTAAAAAAATACATTATTTACACCAAAAAAGTCCTTTTTTCACCTGGAAAATGTATATATTCAGCATTTTGTTGTAAAAAATACACTAATTACATCAAAAAAGTCCATCTTTCACCTGGAAAATGTATATATTCAGCATTTTGTTGTAAAAAAATACACTAATTACATCAAAAAAGTCCTTTTTTTCACCTGAAAAATGTATATATTCAAAATTTTGTTGTAAAAAATACACTAATTGCACCAAAAAAGTACTTTTTTACCTGGAAAATGTATATATTCAGCATTTTGTTGGGAAAATTACGCTAATTACCTCAAAAAAGTCCCCTTTTTCACTTGGAAAATGTATATATTCAGCATTTTGTTGTGAAAAATACACTAATTGCACCAAAAAAGTACTTTTCTTTACCTGGAAAACGTATATATTCAGCGTTTTGTTGTAACAAAAAAAACACTAATTGCACCAAAAAAAGTACTTTTTTACCTGGAAAATGTATATATTCAGCATTTTGTTGTAAAAAATACACTAATTGCACCAAAAAGTCCTTTTTTCATCTGGAAAATGTATATATTCAGCATTTTGTTTATTTTATGGTAAAATTTAGTAAAACTCACCTATAGTAATATGATTGCATTGAGTTATAGATTAGCTTCTTGAGCTCTTGTTCTGGACAGTTTTTTTTCAGCATCATCGAAATATAATATAAGTAATTTGAGTCTTCATTGGTTTGGTATCATCTAAGCAGGAGAGAAAGTAATGTTGTGTAACATTGACTCTTCATTGGTTTGGTATCATCTTGTCTTCAAAATCCATGTAGTTTGAGTCTTCATTGGTTTGGTATCATCTAAGTAGGTGGTAGATCTTAAAAGGAATTCTTGCTGTGTTGGAGAAGTATGCTGTCTTCAAAATTCATGTAGTTTGAGTCTTCATTGGTTTGGTATCATCTAAGTAAGTGGTAGATCTTGAAATGAATTCTTGCTGTGTTGGAGAAGTATACTGTCTTCAAAATCCATGTAGTTTGAGTCTCCATTGGTTTGGTATCATCTAAGTAGGTGGTAGATCTTGAAAGGAATTCTTGCTGTGTTGGTGAAGTGTGCTGTCTTCAAAATCCATGTAGTTTGAGTCTTCATTGGTTTGGTATCATCTAAGTAGGTGGTAGAACTTGAAAGGGATTTTTGCTGTGTTGGAGAAGTGTGCTGTCTTAAAAAAATCCATGTAGTTAGTCTTCATTGGTTTGGTATCATCTAAGGAGGTGATAGATCTTGAAAGAAATTCTTGCTGTGTTGGAGAAGTGTGCTGTCTTCAAAATCCATGTAGTTTGAGTCTTCATTGATTTGGTATCATCTAAGTAAGTCGTAGATCTTGAAAGGAATTCTTGCTGTGTTGGAGAAGTAGACTGTCTTCAAAATTCATGTAGCTTGAGTCTTCATTGGTTTGGTATCATCTAAGTAGGTGGTAGATCTTGAAATGAATTCTTGCTGTGTTGGGGAAGTATGCTGTCTTCAAAATCCATGTAGTTTGAGTCTTCATTGGTTTGGTATCATCTAAGTAGGTGGTAGATCTTGATCTTGAAAGGAATTCTTGCTGTGTTGGAGAAGTGTGCTGTCTTCATCTTCATTGGTTTGGTATCATCTAAGTAGGTGGTAGATCTTGAAATGAATTATTGCTGTGTTGGGGAAGTATGCTGTCTTCAAAATCCATGTAGTTTGAGTCTTCATTGGTTTGGTATCATCTAAGTAGGTGGTAGATCTTGAAAGGAATTCTTGCTGTGTTGGAGAAGTGTGCTGTCTTCAAAATCCATGTAGTTTGAGTCTTCATTGGTTTGGCATCATCTAAGTAGGAGAGAAAGTCGTGTTGTGTAACATCTGTAAAGGGGTTCTTGGTGTGACGGAAAAGTGAATTGTCTTCAAAATCCATGTGGTTTGAGTCTTCATTGGTTTGGTATATTCTAAGTAGGTGGTAGATCTTAAAAAAAATTCTCGCTGTGTTGGAGAAGTATGCTGTCTTCAAAATCCATGTAGTTTGAGTCTTCATTGGTTTGTTATCACATAAGTAGGAGAGAAAGTCATGTTGTTTTACATCTATCGTTGGTGTTGGTAGATCTTGACCACGTGTTTATAGTCTTTGCTACTGCTGCATTTCGTCTCAAACAAGAGTCCAAAGTAGACATCATAACTACAAAATACAAAAAATTGATTGTTACAATTGATTCATTTATTTTCATTGGCTTTATCTACATAGAGTAGCGAAGAAAAAGTTTGTGTGAGTATAAAACTATCTAGTAGAGATAAATTTATATCTAGGTTCAACTAGCATTGAATAATTATTATTATTTTGTTAATAATAAATAAGTAGAGTCGGCTACTTTACTACATCTTGGATAAACACTTATTTTAAAAATAAATAATTAGAGCTTTCTACTAGTGTTAAATAATTATCGATAATAATTTACCTTATCACCACTTAGAGCCAGATGATTTAATTAACTAAAGACAAATAATCATTTTAGCAATTCTTACCTTGATGCTCTCCTAGTAGCTGTAGTAGATGATGGTTCTCCGCTTGCTGTTGAAGAACTGGATGCTTTCTGTGTGAAAACAGTGGCTCTTAAATAGCTAAAGTTGCACTGATTAAACTCTATGAATCAGCATTTTTCCAATGCTTTCGCGGGAATAAATAGTTTATTTTCACGCGAATAGAAACCGTTGCTTTCGCGGGAATAAATAATTTATTTTCACGCGAATAGAAACAGTTGCTTTCGCGGGAATAAATAGTTCATTTTCACGCGAATAGAAACTTCTATTCGCGTGAAAATAAACTATTTATTCCCGCGAATAGAAACTGTTGCTTTCGCGGGAATAAATAGTTTATTTTCACGCGAATAGAAACCGTTGCTTTCGCGGGAATAAATAATTTATTTTCACGCGAATAGAAGCAGTTGCCTTTGCGGGAATAAATAGTTTATTTTCACACGAATAAAAACTTCTGTTCGCGTGAAAATAAACTATTTATTCCCGCGAATAGAAACTGTTGCTTTCGCGGGAATAAATAGTTTATTTTCACGCGAATAGAAACCGTTGCTTTCGCGGGAATAAATAATTTATTTTCACGCGAATAGAAACAGTTGCCTTCGCGGGAATAAATAGTTTATTTTCACACGAATAGAAACTGTTACTTTCGCGGGAATAAATAATTTATATTCACGCGAATAGAAACAGTTGCTTTCGCGGGAATAAATAGTTTATTTTCACGCGAATAAAAACTGTTGCTTTCGCGGGAATAAATAGTTTATTTTCATGCGAATAGAAACCGTTGCTTTCGCGGGAATAAATAATTTATTTTCACGCGAATAGAAACAGTTGCTTTCGAGGGAATAAATAGTTTATTTTCACACGAATAGAAATTGTTGCTTTCGCGGGAATAAATAATTTATTTTCACGCGAATAGAAACAGTTGCTTTCGCGGGAATAAATAGTTTATTTTCACGCGAATAGAAACTGTTGCTTTCGCGGGAATAAATAGTTTATTTTCACGCGAATAGAAACCGTTGCTTTCGCGGGAATAAATAATTTATTTTCATGCGAATAGAAACAGTTGCTTTCGCGGGAATAAATAGTTTATTTTCACGCGAATAGAAACCATTGCTTTCGCGGGAATAAATAATTTATTTTCACGCGAATAGAAACAGTTGCTTTCGCGGGAATAAATAGTTTATTTTCACGCGAATAGAAACTGTTGCTTTCGCGGGAATAAATAGTTTATTTTCATGCGAATGGAGACCATTGCTTTCGCGGGAATAAATATTTTATTTTCACGCGAATAGAAACCGTTGCTTTCGCGGGAATAAATAATTTATTTTCACACGAATGGAAACCGTTGCTTTCGCGGGAATAAACAGTTTTTATTCCCGCGAAAGCATTGGAAAAAATGCTGATTCATAGGGTTTAATCAGTGTAACTTTAGCTATTTAAGAGCCACTGTTTTCACACAGAAAGCATCCAGTTCTTCAACAGCAAGCGGAGAAGCATCATCTACTACAGCTACTAGGAGAGCATCAAGGTAAGAAACGCTAAAATAATTATTTGTCTTTAGTTAATTAAATCATCTGGCTCTAAGTGGTGATAAGGTAAATTATTATCGATAATCATTTAACACTAGTAGAAAGCTCTAATTTTTTATTTTTAAAATAAATATTAAGAACTTGTGAAAATGAACTGGTAACATTACGTCGACTGAAATAATGCCTAAAACGTCTCGCATAAATTTTGGTCTGACCAAAAATGGACTGAAAACCTTTACCTTTAGAGCGAGTACAAAATTATCATAACTTGCTATAGCAAATATTCTAAGAAAGATTTGTTTTTTCCATTGCTAACTTAACGTAAATATTTGTAACGGATGTCACATGATCTCAATCGGTTTTGCCAACTGAATCACTTAGTTACTCGTAAACATTTGATACTCGCTTGATTTTTTGGTTTTAACAGCAATGTCCCAATTTGGTTTATCGTAAATATTTCAAAAACGGATATCGCTTGATTTCTGTTAGTTTTTCTACCGAATCGCTTACTAGTTACTCGTAAACGCTTGAAAATCGCTTGATTTTTTCGTTGATAAAACATGTCGCAAGTATCTATTAACAAATATTACCGTGATTTCAATCAGTTTTCCTTACTGAACATCATCTACTACAGATACTAGGAGTCTC
>CALYOO010000617.1:0-19535 GCA_945261195.1 Cryptosula pallasiana
TTGGTGGGCCGGATGGCCAGGAGATGTCTTTGTAGGTATGCATGACCCAACGTGCCTTGAAAAGTTTGAAGGGTCAGCTCTTCCCGGTTCCTCTGTGGCAGTTCCTCGTACGCCGCCTCCACCAGTCTTTCGACCTGGAGGGCGTGTTCCCGGAGGGTATCTCGAGGGTGTTTGCGATATGCCATCAGTTTGTTCTGGGCCTCAGTTCGGGTAAGCCCGAAGCTGGCCCTCAGTGCCTCCACTATCATTTGTTGTGTGGGTCCACGTCCACATTGCTCGGCCTTTCCAACCAGCGCCTGGCGCAGGTGGATGGTGGCTTCCTCAGGTGTCCATCTATTCATTCTGGATACCTCTTCAAAGCGTTGGACGAAGTAGTGGACGTCTCCTTCCCCATCGAAGGTGGGTAGTCTGAATTTGTCCCTCGTATTCGTCACCGTCATTCGTTCCAAGATGTCGGTCAGTGTCCCCATGATCTGCATGGATGACCCCTCGCGGTCAGTGCTAGCGGCTCTCCGCCTGTACGACATGTCTGCGTTTGGCTCGGGGGTTCGGAAGATTGCTGTGGGTGCTTCAATCCCACTGCTGCCACCAATGTACAGGAATTTACTGTCTGGGTGGTAGCCACCTGTACACCTCCCGAATGCTTGGTCCCCTAGCTAATGCAGTGCACAATAATTATGTAATTATTGTTGACAGGCTATCACTGACTGTGGTCATGCAATGGAACAACGAATCTTGTGTGGAACAAGTGCTGGCAGTTGCAATAATTATCCAATAATTATTGACTGTGTTTGAACCTCCCTAGGTTCGACAATAATCAGTGCCGGTGATTATTATCTAGTTTATAGTTTGTTTCGAACTTGTACTGCATCCAATAATTCCGTAGAATTACCGTTTAGTTTATAGTTTGTTGCGAACTTTAGGCCACCGACAATAATGGTGCTGCAATTAATAGTTGTCTGTTCGACGCAGTCGAGACCGACAATAATTACGCTATAATTATTGTTGTGTTAGTTTTGTTTCGAACTCCACAGTTCGGTTTGCAATGAGTGTCGAACTAGTAGGGCACCAGGTGCTTTGCGTCGTACACCTCGAGTCGAGGGAATACCGCAGTAAGAGAGAGTGATCAATCTTACTTTCCGCCAAGCCTCGTGCTTGCTAATAGTCGACCAGCGCTTGTAGTTATGTTGCTCCTAGTAGTGCTTGCTTCAAGAAGAGAGAGATTCTTCTGAGAGTCAGGCTAACTCTAACATTTATTTGCACAACATCCATATATAAAGAAAGTAGGCGGGTAGCTACTAACATAGTCACACCCTTGTATAAATCTGACAAGCCACACCTTGCTAAGCACCAATTAGCAGTGGATAAATAATAATAATAATAAAGGGAAATAGTAACTCACGCCTTGCTAAGCACCAATTAGCATCGAGTAAAAATAGTAATAATAATTGTGAGGAAAATTGCATGCATAGAACGATACAGCATAGAACCTGCAGTTAAGCACTAATAATAGAACGCTACATAGACATGGACAGCTTGAGTAAATAGTTAAGCATACAGACAGTGTAAAGAGTGAGTAAATAAAGGTAAAACAGTACGTAGTAGCAGCGACGAGTGCTGGCGTCCCTCACAGTATGATAATTGTGGTAATAATAATATTTACAAATAATGATGATAATCATCAAGATGAATAATTAATACATAATAATAATAATAATTAATATAACTAAACAACAATAATATGATAATAGTGTATAACAAACAAACACAGTAGTGCAATAAGCTGACAATAACAAACTCAGGAAGATGGTTTTTAATCATAATAATGATCTTCTGTTATTATTGATTGATATGTACTATTTTGAGCAGATGATAACATTGAAAAAATATAATGGTTTTACTAGTAGCTAATTGTTGTTGCTGAATATTATTTATTTTATTTGTAACAGTTCAATTTTGAATAATTGAAAACATTAATACAGCTATGTAATAAATAAGTGTTATAGTAATAGTATAGCAGCACCATATGTATGTTAAATATTTTCACGTTGTTTTAACCTGGAAGCAAGTTAATTGGCGTATGTACCTTTCAATCCTTAACATTTCTATGCAGTATGCCAGCCAGCTCGTAACATAACTGCGTAAGTGACTTTTCATCAAACAGATTGTTGCAACAATTCGCTTGTGACATCCTGCTTGATGTGGAGTTGGATTGTTAGCTGGGTTAAACCAGGGGTTCTGGCTGGCGCCAGTTATCTGGCCTAATTTGATGCTAATGGATGTTGAAATAAATATACAAAAACAGAATTGAAAACAATTATTGTTTGCATTGTCCAATTAGAGCTCTACATCCTCAGTAGATCATTCTCCTCGCTTCCTCATAACTCCGGCTGTCCCTGCAGTACAAGACTTTCAAGAGGTTGTGGTTGACCACAGTTTCTCAGCTGTGCAGGTCGGTGTGACAAGTGTGCATCTGCAATGTAGATAAGACACTTGCTAAATGTTATACTAACAGGTTTGCATACAAATAATTCTGCCTTTCCTGTTTTTGACATTGAGGCATACGAGTTGTATTTTCTTACACCAGCATCTCTGATTCTTCTACTGTTGAGCAGATAAAATCTGTTACTGTCAGATCTGTAGTAAGTTGTGCTATTGCATGTTTGTTAAAGTTGCAACCTGTTTAGCCCTCTACTATCTTTCATCAATTCCAATAGAATTGTAGAAAATTACTAGTTGTTGATAGACGCTCATTTGTTGGCTGTTTCATGGTGTGGGATGCTTTTTGTATTGAAATGAAAATTTTGCTTGTTATTAGCAAAATCTGTTAAACAGTAACCGTGTATGACACGATGAAAATTACTGCAGAGCTGCCAGACCGACTGGGAGGCTTCTTCTTCATCCAGCCAAACCTGCTTGGATGGCACTACATGTGTACCAGCGGAGCATAATTATGCAGAGGGTACAACTTTGGTCGATGATGAAGACTGGCTTCCTGGCAATGCTGAAGACGATTCTGATGCGGATTTTGAAATTGAGGGTATGTCATTGAACAACTCCCCCAGTTTGTAGCAGAAACATGGCAAATGCCAAATTTGTGACCGTGTCTTCAAAAATTCAAACTCGAACTCAATTGTGTTTTCGATTAATGATGTACGGATAAATAAAAATTTTGAGTATGCAAACACACCAGCAAAGCGCAAAAAAAATTCCCATGCTTATAGATTCAGCAGCGCCCATCAGTGAAGACACATGTTTGATTAGTGAGCCAAAGTGGATTGTATTCACTTCCTCATAACGGGATCTCCTAAGCCAAATAAGAATATGTAATTTAAAAACTGAGAAGTTTGGCGATCAGACTCAAGTCATAGTATGTTGCTAATGTCTGATTACTATGCACAGTGTCATTTAGAATTTCGAAATAAATATAGGTTTCCTGCAAGGAATGTCGCTTCCCCTCCCTTGGCCAGTTTAAACTCCGTGGAATGGGCTCCTGTGTGATTGCTAAAGCTGAATGTCACCTTTGCAAGACTCCATTTACGTGGACGTCACAGCCTGATATATATTTATTTGTAGGTAGAATTCCAAAGCTATCAATTAGCACACTCACGACAAGAGAATGGATGCAGTCAGCAATACATTGCCCTGCATTAGGGCACAAGTTTGCTGGCAATGTATTGCTGACTGCATCCATTCTCTTGTCGTGAGCGTGCCAATTGATAGCTTTGGACTTCTACCTACAAATAAATAGATAAAATCTGTTTTGAGCATTGTATGTTTGGGATTAGTTAGCCTAGTAACATGCTTCAATTTTTTTGTGGCAAGTCATTCTTTGTCTTGATTTTCTTTATAGAGGTATTACGCACAACCAAATGCAAAAGCCATTTCAGGGATGAACTTGAAAATGCTTTCAAAAACATATTTTAAGATCTACCAGAGGAGTGTTCTAATACCTGTGATAGATGAGTTTTACAGAGAGACAATGACGGTGGCCAAAGTTTGGGTAAACAGCAGAGGTAGAGCAAATAATTTCATACATTCTGATTTATTTCATCTAAAGTGTGGTTCACATAGACTCGTAACAAGAAAAATTTTATTATTTATTATAATTTTTCGATGGCACTCAAGTTTACATGAACAGCCTTTTGCTATCATTGTCCCCAAGATGCTTCCAGGACTGAATTAGTTGCAGTCCTCATTATTGTAGTCTAGAATCAAGAATCATTATAATTTGTCATTTTTCACAGACTCAGTCATAAATCTAGCTGGAGATGGAAGATTTGAGAGCCCTGGTCACAGTGCAAGATACTGTACCTACACATTCATGGATATAGTATGTCCACTAAACCTTCTGGTTATTAACAATGGACGGTAGTATAAAAAAATATCAAACACAGCTTAAAACTTGGAGGTGATTACAATATTGTTTGGAGTCACATCCCAGCAAACAGCCAGTAAGAGCTGTAACAAAATAAATTGAATTGCATACATCATTTTTAGCCATGTTTGTGTATACATCTCTCCATGTATGGTTACTAAATCACTTACTATGTGTTATCATGTACTTGTTTAGGATACTGGCCTTGCAACTCATTCTAGAACTACAGAATCTGCCACAGTCTCATCATGGACAGCTGCTGAGAAGGAGACATTTGTTCAGCTAACGGAGGAAGCGAAAGCTGAAATGGACATCACTGTAATGACAACAGATGGGCACCTCGGCATAGCCAGCCACATGAGAAACCATAAGCTCATCACACACAACCTTGTTAGTTATGTAGCAGATGCTAGCTCTACTATAAGTTGTTATTATGTACCTCAAAATTGTGAATTGTTGTAGGATATCATATCTGGCACTGGGCGAAAAACTTCATCAAGAGACTAAAAGAAGCTTGTAAATTGAAACAGCAGGAAGAGCTCATACCATGGTTACCAGAGATAAAGAACCATATATGGTGGTCAGCGCAAAACTGCCATGGCAACGCAGATTTGTTGGTGGAAATGGTACAAAATATGTCTTGCCATGTGGTAAATGTCCACGAAGAGTTCGAAGGACACTCTAGATTCACAAGATGTCATCATGAGCCACTAGACCTGTGATATTAAAAAAAAACCCAAAAATATTAATTTTGTATACACTTACAAGTTTTTGGGAACATCCTTGTTACAAAAACATCACTGATTGTATGTTCTAGGGAGACTTAGCGAAAAATCATGTGGCTGCAACCGGGTTCACCTGCACATCAAGTGCTATTAAACACCTTGCACAACTCCAGAATTATCTCATCACTGCGTATGCTCAATCATGGTCTCCACACAGGCTCCCTGGAAAACCTTCATAGCCTCATTTTAGTCTATGCACCAAAGAGGTTGGATTTTGATCCTGATGGATACCATGCTAGAGTGAAGCTAGCCATCATCAACCACAATTACAACACCGGTCGAAAATATGCCAAAGGTGATACTACTGATAAGACATAACAATCAATAATAGTTATAGAAAATGACGTTTTGAAATGTTTACCTGTTACTGCAGAGAGTGATGGTACCAACAAGATGATGCGCTATTACTCTTAAGAGGCTAAGGTGTATAGATTGAAGAATGTCTATGAAAAGAAAGACTACGCATTTCGTCAGTATATTCTTGAGCGAGAACTGGAAGAAGGAGCAAAGCTTACAACAGTTCAACCTGGAGTATAAAAGTTTATTTCATAATGCTGTTAAATACTAAGTAAAGCATAAAATAATAATAATTAATAAAATTAATAATTAATGAAACTGTTTGGTATTTGCATTACAGAATCGAGGTATTTGTACAGCCAGAGCCGACAAGCCAAAATTGTCAGTCATGATCGCACAGCATCACACAAGATTCAACCATAAGTAAGGTATGAAAAAGGGTGCTCCCATCCAGGTCTCTTGGGCACTGTTACACCTTTGGTATGTTTACGATGGGAGTAACCGCCGGTATGGTAAGGTAAGTAACATCACCGGAAGGGAAGCAATGTTACAAGCCTTCACGTGGCGCTTCCTGTGAGTAACCATTAACAAACTAACCACAATATATTGGGCTAGTGAATGGTGAAACCAATTGTAACCAACAATTAAACGAAATAAGGAATATGGCACAAGTTTAACAATGGCTTAATGTTATACTACCAACCTGCAAGGAGTGTCTTTGACAGCACACTTTTAAATGTTTCTTCTTGAGCTAGTGGATTCCTCTGTTCAATGTTGCCTCAATTTGCATAAACATTGTTTTACAGAAAATTTTGGATGTTCTTTAATCAAAAATTTTCTCACAGCATTGTTAAACAGATTTCGTAGTACAAACCAACTTTTGATCTGGTAGATCATTTTATACATATGCTAATAATTTTATTGCTTTTGAATTATAAATTTAAATCAACAAAAAAAGATCTGACAAAATATATTCGTTTATGATGGTTCAAAGCAAGTGAACATAAACTCTTCAACATATTGGTGGCCTTGAAAAAGGCCGTTGTGGGTTGGCTAACAAACTGAACTATTTAGTTTGAACCATTATCGAGTAGAAGCTGTTCTAGTTCGTCAGCAGGTACTTTCTCCTCCTCAGGTGTCATTCTCTCCACTCCAATGAAACCAACATAAATATTGTTGGGATCGGGCCAAGAGCTTCTGATGTGATTGACTACACATGCAGGTATGACACGACGGTTGTGCCTACCTAAATACATGTGAATGAAATCAATGTAATTTCGGTAGGCAGTGAACCTGTAGTTGGCAGGAGTCAACAACTTAATTGAAAGAGCATCACCTCTGTAGCCCTGCAGCCTACGCTGCCTGAACCATTGAAGTTCAACAGTGCACACGCCAAGAATTTGGTTCAGCAGTATATTGCTGGTAAGTATGCAGTCAGTACCAGGCACAAACGCATCATCTTGAAAGTGAGTCAAGTCTAGTGTTTCACTCTTACAATATTTCTGCTCAAGAGTGGATGGCATATCATTGCAATTGCCACAAGTACACCAGCTTTTTGTAGTAGGCAGAGATGAATAATTATAATGTTGTTGTTGAGTGGCTGTTGGATTGTTGTCAATGTTGTTAGAAGATGATGCTGTAATAGTACTGACACCAGTAGTAGAAGTAGTAGTTGCAAGATGATCATTATTATTATCACTAGTAGTACTACTAGTAGTGGCAGTGGATGGCGATGCATAAAAGCTACCAGCAGCTCGTTGTTTTCTTGACAGCTGACGTCTACGAAATAAATCCCCTGGGGCAGGAAAACTCTGTTCCTCATCACTTGTGTCACTGCCTTTAACAAGATAATATTGATATGGGATAATATTTCTACCAGCCATTGCAGCGTTGAAGCAATTCTCCTCGAAAACAACTAGTAGACAATTATGATTGCCCAAAATAAGTAACCGGATACACCGTGCATATCGGGCGATACACATCATCCCCCTTCTTTGGCTAGTATTCATTACATTCACGCTAAGTGCCGCTTCATTGGTTAACAAGTTGCTCATCACTTTTGTATGACAGCGATCATGTTTATAAAAAGAAACTTCCGTTCAAGCATATTCCGATAATCATTACTACCCCTTTAATTTTACATACAGAGATAAGAGTTGTTGACCAACAACTACGTTTGTTGCAGGTGCTGAAAATGCAAACAAATGAAAGGAAAATGTTGGCTGATCATTTGGGTCATGAACTTAATCTTCACACCAATGTGTATTCATTGCAATCTAGCATTGTGGAAAACGCCAAGGTTGCAAAACTTCTTTCGGCAGTACAATCTGGAAAACTCCATAAAATGGATGAACTCACAGAACTCGATGTTCTTCCAATTCCATCAGATCAAGAAGTTGCAAAAAAAGCAGGCAAATTGGGCTTAAAAATTTCAAGACGCACTTCAATTCCACCCTTGAAAGGAAAATGAGTGTCATAAGTGAATAATATGAAATTAGGTTTCACCTCCGACATCAGCTTTATTTGATCTTTTTCTTGGAAGGTTTTTTTTTGTGGTGCGAACTTAATCATTTGATTCAAAAATTTTGTAAATGACGGCATACATAGTGGAAACATGTCTATCATGTCTGATTTGCAGTCTAGCTGTATGGAATAAATTAAAAGGTGAGCTGCTTTTTTATTTTTTGTCAATTCCCATTGCCCGTAGGTACGTGGTGAATTATAATTTATGCTGAACGTAGACAACAGGGTTAGAATATATAATAACGGGTAATTATGCATTAAAATCATTTCTGTGTAGTTTTCATTATTCTTACTAGACCTAACTATGTAATTGGCTTTGACTTAACCGTATTTTTTTCTAATGCATGTTCAGGTGATAGCAGCTCAAAGGTTTCGGTTACTGAGTAAAAAATAACATCAGGTAACCTTTTAACCATTAGCGTAAAATTATTGCATATCAATCAATGTGAATATAACCTTTAATTTGATTTCATGTTTTGTTTTTATACCACTTCTTTTCCTTAAGCTTGTCAAGTTTTGTCAAGCTGAAAAAAAAATCTTTACTCATGTTTCAGGTAAAGTCAGATGGACTTCTGATGAAATAAAAATCTTCGACGAATTTCGAACACCATTATCTGGAAAACCCCCTTCTTCAGAAGTGTTAAACAAGATGGCAGAGAAGCTGCCGAGAAGAAGTATTCTGGTGCTGAGAGCCAGAGCCCAGAACATCTTAAAAAATAGAAGATTTAGCTAACATGAACTTTAAAGCTTTGCTTAGTTACATGTATACGTGATATTTAATAATACAGATATAAGATGTATTTTTAACAAAAACACTGTTAAACTCAGTTATAGTTGCATACCCAATATCAAAACCACCATACAAAGGCAAAATAACAAGATCTTCAACAACATTAACAATATCCCCTCGAGGGCAATTGCCAGATAAAAAGTATTATTTGCCAAGCTACAGTCACAACTAATAACAAAGTCGAAATATATGTTGGCCTAACTGAGGGAGAGTTCAAAACTAGATATATAAATCACAAAACATCTCAACATTGCCACCAAAAGAAATTCTACCGAGCTAAGCAAACATATTTGGTCACTTGAAGACTCATCCACCCAACTTATATCGAATGGAGAATTCTATCCGATGCCAGAGCATATTCTAAAACTGATAAAAATGCCACCTCTGTACGGCTGAAAAATTCTATATCATCTTCCCTTACTAGCAGGAATTAAATTGTCACCACCTGCAGACACTCTAACAAATTTATTCTCAGCCGGGAGCAGCTCTATGCCCTTAGTCTCTTTCAACGCTCGTGCACTACAACCACCATATCTAGTAGTAAACAACGATCCTTGTGCACATAATAGCTTCAGTCTGAGTTTCATGTTTCCGGTTCAATTTTCATTTTTACAGTTGAAAGCCGACCTGATGATAGTGCCCAAACTCTTTCCCTTTTCCATTTTTTTAGGCACATGAAACAATTTGTAGTCAAACAATAGTTTTACCATCTTTTACTATTTTATCTCTTAGTATATATATATATATATATATATATATATATATATATATATATATATATATATATATATATATATATATATATATATATATATAAATTACAGAGATTATTTATCAACATTTTTAGGAGAGTTAACATTTGCAAACCAATGTGTATTATATTCATAAACAGTTTATTGTGGCAGCACTTGTAATTATTATTTACAATATTCGTGTTCTCAGAAGGTTGAAAAGATTTCAAAAATAACTAATCAAAATTATTCTTCACACCTAGATAAACAATTTTTATTTTTTTCATGTTGAGCGGTGTAAATTTTGTTAAACTGCCATTTCCACAACCTTTTCATAGCAGAGTTGTTCTCTCGTTGTGAATCATCAATAGGACTTTGAACTCCCATCAATTTCAGCTGATTGCCTATTTAGAAAACACGTCATACATTCTCAGTGTATAGTTACCACTTCCAGGCAATCATCATTGCTGAACTATGTGAAGCATTAGAAATAACTTATGCTTAATGACCAAAAAATTATTAGTAGGTTATATTTGTCAAATGAGTACCAAACACCAAGTCTGATGATTTCAGTTATAAAGGTAGTCCAAGTGTGTGTATGCTAACCTGGCGAGTGGTGATAGCCTCAGGCTTCAACTGCCGGTAGGATGTTTTATGGGTTGGGTCTGGGATGGAATAGATAGGCTTTGGGTAAACCTGAACAGAGTGGCTCTCTTTTTTTCAAAGTTCACAACTTTTCTTTCCAAAGTGTAGTGTGTTTGTTCAGATTCAAATGATGGTGAAATAGGAAAGTGTGAAATGATTTTGTGGACAATTTTCGATGGAAATTGAAAAAAAAAAATCATTTTGTCTTCTTCGTTTGCAATTATTCTGATTCCATATATGTCTTCTCTCAGAAGAAAACAACCAAGTTTAGATAGATTTAATTCAATTTGTCCAAGACTTTTCTTACCAAAAAACATTGATGTAGAGTTGCGCTCTCTTTGGTGAGACAATTTTTACAGACATTCGATGCTAACCATGATGTAGTGCTAACCATGAGAGATGCAACCAGTCAAAGTTATAAAGCAAGCTTGCGAAAATTTTATTTGAATGCATAGATGTAAGGCCTTCCAAAATTGTTCATCGAGCAGAATGTCAGATAGCAATAATGAAATTGCAATAGTTTTGAGGTCTTTTGAAACTGCTTTGGCTGAGCGTGCAGTTTTTCCTTGATGGTAAAACAACTATTATGCATACACACTTGCGTTCAGGTGATAATGTTTTGCAATCAAAAGGATGAAAAACTATTAAAACTTTACAATCAAAAGTTAAACGTCAGGTTTCAAATTATTTAAACAATAAAAACACCATACTTTGTTCTTACTTTGTAAATAAATAACAAAATTTCCCAAAATGTGTTTCAAGTATTGTTATTGTTCATCAATGACAAGACAATAATTAAATTTTAATTACTTGCTACCGATTAAAAAAAACAAATGGGCGAAAAATGTTAAAATCAATATTTTTAAAACTTAATTTAAAACTTATCGTGGCAAGATAACAATAGTAGTATAGTGAGCCATTTTTCAACAAGTTTACCCCTGGGTCATGCGCGCACTACGCCTGTCAAGCTTTCAGAATAGCTTACTATGTAATCAATAATTTTTTGAGCTAAAGCTATTCCTATACTGTAATAAAGAGTTTACTTCGCGAGCTTTTATTTTCGCACTGATACACAAACTGACACGCTAGTATCTACTAACGACGCGATGTTTATTACCATTTGTAAGCCTAAAGATTCTCACGGTCACTTTCTTGCCACTCCTAGGTTAATGGTCAAATAACAAGCCATTTGACGCATGTTAAATCTTTTTGATTAATAAGTTGTCTTAGATTGAATCTCGATATGATACAAACTATGATAGTTTACATAAAATGAAACTAAAAGATAAGCTACATCTACTTGATGCGCAAAATGAATTCATAAAGTAATAAATATAACAAAATAGCCTGAATGTATTCATATCACTCCGAGGTTTCAACAATGAATAATCAAGACAACAACAGGTCTAGTGAATGCATTGATGGCCAAAATATTACGATCAATCCTCCATTACTTGACCAAGCCCAAGTTATCAGCGGTCGAGAGACGATTTGGCTGGTAAAAAAATCATCAACAAAACATTTGCGGTGATTGTTTTTATAGTTGTATGTTTGATAGTTGAAATAATATACACGACAGTCAGTTCGGGAACAAGACATCGAGAAGCGTCCACATTAAATTCTACTGTGGTGCATACACTAATCAATACTCCTACAACTACACTGTAAGTATGACTGTGTTTGAAAATCCTCATTTCATTTTACCATTGGTTTGTTTTTCAGGATCTGACGACAAATTGTAAAAACGTTTTATTGTAGCCCAAGATGAATTTAACTTTTAACAGACAACTTGCCATACGATGGAAACCCACGAAGAATTCTTACCGCTCCAAGATCATGAAAAAGAAATTTAAAAAACACCTGGAGAGTAAATCGATCTAACTTCATAAAAAATTGCTTATAACTCTGCCAATTAAAGCTATCAAAGAAAACAAAGACAATGTTAAATACAAAGACTGTATTGGTTTGGTGGAACACTTTGACATCAATTGCTCAGCCATGAAAACGTGGTTATAACTTTTTTTCATACGTGTTTATTATCATGTATCCATCCCCCCTTATCCTTTCATCGCTACCTACAAAGAGGTTTTGAGCAGGATGTTTTTTGTTCACTCAAAAAATATGGTCGTACGGCGCTATCACAAATTCTATATTTTCCAATTTGTAAAAGATTATATATATAGACAAGATCAATGCATCATTTTATTGTTCAAAATTGTAAAAAAAATATAAATACAAAGCTATATCTCAGACTTAAGGCATCTCCGCTGATACAAAAACTGAAAAAGGCAACCGCAATACCACCTTCAAATATTACTTACCGCTAATACATTTCTGCTGATACAAATACTATATCCATTATCCCAAATGATCGTTTCTTACTATTTTAAAAAATTGTATATAAGCAATTAGATCTTTCCTCTGGATACACACTCTTCTCACTTCTCATCCCACAGCAACCATAATGGACGGATCTCAGTCAGTGTTTCTAACTTTTATACTCACGACCTGGAACAGATAAAGTATTAAAAATGCTTTAGTGTTTTACTTGATACTTGTTTTAGTGATGCTAAAAGATTGAGCGAATTACAAAAGAAGTTACAGGAAGAGATGAAAAGACTCTTGGAGAATCCATCAGTTGCTAAAAACTCTGAGTGAGTAATGAATAAAAAAATCTTTTTTTCATTTACTATCGCAAAATGAAATAATTAAGAGTAAAACATTTCAATAACTATTTGTGTTTTTTAGAAATCGTGACACCTCCAAAAGTTTAGACGATGATACAACTCCAATAGCTACAAGAACTGGAAAAAACCAGCCAGCAAGAAAAGAAAAATGTAAACGACTTACCGTTACACTTTCTGCAAATAAGAACTGGTTGATTAGCATGTCTCCGGCAGATATTTTGATAAATCGGAAAATACGGTATATTTCCGTAAACTGGAGTATTAAATGAATGAGTATCTGCTGATGAATATTCTCTTTCATCTGGTATGGGAGGTAGAGCTCTGATTCCCAGCCACCACGGCTTTCTTTTAGGCATTGCAACAATGTTAAATTTTCCTCAGCTATTTATATCTTTTTTAAACATTTTGTTGAGTCTATGTTGGTATTGTTACTATACCCCTTTTACCATTTTGGTCTATTTTATGGTACTGAACATAAAAAATTCGCGGCTTGTATGACTCAAACGTTATCGTTTAATCGATTGTAAATGCCATGTTTAGATGTCAAACATGTTTTTGTAGTGATACAGAATCAAAAGTAACCAGTAAATCAAATAAAAAGTCGATTGGTGAAAATGCCAGCACAAGGTGAGGTTTTTTGTGTAATCATGTCATCGCAACATATCATCTTTCAGCTGTCAATAATTTCTTCTTGGATTGCGTCTATTGTTTTTTAATGATTTTTTTAGCGCTGTGGTAGTGACTGATGATGATGATGATGATGAGGACGACGGTGCAGGGATTGAGTCTCATTCTATTGGTGAAGAGTCAGCGTATGACATTGGTTCTTCAACAACAGGAGCATGTTTGGTATCAACTGATCAATTTGATAACCATGATCTAAGCATTATAACAGAAACTAGTGACAAGAAATACATTACACATTTGAACGATGAAATAATTTACATGAAAAGTGGAAAAACTGAAGGTGCAATTCAAATTCATGACAGCAAATTTGCAAACAGATCAGCAAGTATTTCTGTTAAAAAAAATCTTCTGGAAAATGTCTTGAAAGCAATAGAAGAGAAAACGGGGAAAAGTGTGGGATTTTACGCAATCCCGGAGTCTAAATTCGTAACACCATTTATAGATACAGTTATGAATGAGAGCAGAGAAAAATGTGTTCGAGCGATTGATCAAATTAAAGCAAAATTAATTCCGATTAAGGAGTTGAAGAATAAAAGGTGCTCATTTCAGGCAATTTTGAAGAGCGGTGCGATAAAAAATTCTTCCCTCCACACTGATCTGATATGGGGTTTATCAGTGAGAGAACTTTTGATACAACCATTGTCACCCGAACATGGCTATGATGTTGAAAAACCCAGTGTTCTGTTTGCTTCGATGCTTTGAACTAACTACTGTTCAATAGTCATTTCAAGTAAAAATGTAATATCATTTTGTACGAACTATTAGTAATCGCTATATCATTTATAAAACAGTTGGAATTATGTATACTCACTATATCCCTAAATACAAATATTGATTAGGTTAGGGAATCAATAACTTCATATTATTCATTTTTATTAACTTTTGCTATGATATACAGATCACAATAAAGTATACCCAATAGTAACACTGCATCAAAATGTTGTAGAAAAAACTCTATATTACAAGTTACTGACGGATAATGCACTGCCACCAACAAGAGGCTCACCAGGGGCGGCAGGTCTTGATCTGCATTCAGCGCAGACCAGGCTCATTCCCGCATATGAACACACAGTTATAAATTCCGATTTGCAAATAGTGTTACCCGCAAATACCTATGGTAGAATTGCTCCCAGATCTGGTTTAGTTAGTAGAGAATGCATAAATGTACAAGGAGGTAACGGTTTTGGTTCCACTGGAGTTTGATTTAATGTATGAAAATTACTGAAATAAATGTCATGTCCAAAATCATCAATGTATTATAAAGTTGATATAACTAGAATGCATGGAAATACAGTCGCATTAGTTTGTGTTACATACCGATGAATAACTTGCATATGGATAATCAATCAAATGATGTTGGAGCAAAATATATTAGCCATTGTTCGATATTTGGTTTTATGTTATAAAAGCTAGTCATTTGAAACAATTAATTGTAGAAAGATTCCATTGCACGAAGTGTGACAAATCGTACGCGCACAAACAATCACTCTCGAGGCATAAAGCGGTCAAGCATACAACCCGATTTTTAGAATGCTCTGAGATACTTCATTCCAATGCTATAGACTTGCACACATGCTCAATAGCGGTAATTTATTCCTAGAAATAACCAGCAAGCATTGCCATGTTTATTAATGATTATTGTAATGTTGTAAGGAAAACAGGGGTATTTTATTATTACTGTTACAAATGTATCGCAACTGTTCATAACTGCAAATCACTATGCTTCATTTACAACTAACAAGAATGATTTACCATGTGATACAATGACATCAAATAAAGATACAAGAGAACTGATACAGAAAAAACTGGACAGTTCTAAGAACATTTGCGCTAATTCAGAAATATTCCAAAATTTACACTGTGATGATACAAGCAACGATATAACATCGGCATTACAAAGCTCAAATGTCCGAGCCGTATTTGATGATCAACGATGGAAATTTAAGATAAACGCTTCAATACGATCTGTTGAAAAATGGTTAACTATACTACTCATGTGTTGTGCATGTGTCCACATGCATTAAACCAAGAAGGAACACTGTAGATGTCACCGATTGCTTATAATAATTGTTTCATTGTTTATAAGTTGTGGTTTCCTGACAATGTCCACAGTGTTTTAGTCTACATATGAGTTCAAAGTGTGGAGGGAGGGGTAGTGCACACACCACCATAATGCATAATGCCTGGCCAGTCAGCCAGCCAATTAACCAGTCAGCAGGGCAGCCTAACATCATCCATATCACATTGGAACAATGTTGCATATTGCGCCAGTATTAAATGTGCAGCGCAAGAAGCAACACATACAACACAAATACCTTACAATGTCCTACGTTATCGTAACATTCACGAAAACAAAAGAAGTTCATCGGTTTCTAAAGAGTGGCTGAAGGAGCAAGAAGATGTATTGGTAAATATACATATATATATAGTGTTGTGTATTATCCACTAGTAGTAATAGTAAACAGCATATCATCATTTATTATTGTTGGTTTTGTTACTCAGCATTACTGTTACTATCATGTCAATAAGCTGGCTGCATTTCTTGATTGCTATCATCATAAGGAACAGTTATGCGTGACTAATTAAAAGTTCTGTCATTAATTGTGGCAAGATAATCGTTTGGTTGTATGTAAACCAGCCATTATTTTTAATATTATTGGTTATCACAGATATATTATTACATTAGGAAGAAAACCAGAGGTTTGCTCATTACCAGAAGCTCCTCATGTTTTTGTGCTTGCTCATTATTTACTTATTGCATTATTTTCTCCTATTTATTGCAGCTGTACCGCTGGCCACCTGCTAAGGCAGATTTTCGGAAATTGGTGCAGAAACACTGCAGGCCAGACACAACTTGGAAGACGTACTCTGTGAAAAGATTGACATCCAGCGGTAAGAAGTGGGCATCAAATTCAATGAGACAGCTGAAATAAATCTAAACTTAAAAGAATTAAGTAAATGCTTTTTTATTGTTGTTGCACTACTACCAGGTCAATTTCCATGTTGGCACTTAGCAGGGTCACTTATCACTAAACAAAATACAACCTCGTTGTATAAATCTGTTTGTCAATGATACTATTGATTGATGTAATAATAACTCTTAAAATTTGTAGACAGCTATGAGCAAGCTAACAGACGATATCAATGAGCCATTGAGTCTGCTGCAGCACTTTCATCAGAGAAAAATTAATAGCTGAGTAACTAACTGGCATTATTACTAATGAAATCGAGGTTTATTACATCACCTATGAACAAAGCTTTTAATAACATGCTATGTTTGGTGAGGCTTGCTTACTTTTACAACTTGCAGTGGGACTTCATTTAATAGCTTTGTCTATAGTTCCAGTCAGTCCAGCAGCAAATCTTGGAAATGTGTGCCCAACGAACGACTCATGGCTGCTAGGTAGCTTTGCGAATATCTATATTATTCTGTGCATGTTCTTTCAATTTGCACAAAACAACAGCACTTCTTTGTTTTGTATCTTCCGCAGAAAATTTTATGGAAACCCAGCCGGTAGTGGTGGACCATGTCCACCTGGACACCATCAGAGCAGTCGCCTCAACAAAATCACCATCATCATCTGTGGACCGAGAACAATCGAGTGAGTTAGCAATGATAATATAACCATTCAGGCATTAGTTATGAGCTGATTGAGCTATCACTGCTAACTTTCACTGGAGTCAGGATCCATTCAGCATAGTTCAAGTCTCCTGGCAATATTACATGAAACGAATATTTTTGATAGCTGTAAACTTATTATGATGTCACTTCTATTGAATGGCAGTTCACTTCTATTGAATGGCAGTTCTTCAACTTGGCTGCAATGATTTAACTGCACTATTTTAAATAACTTTGTCACATAAGCTGCCTCAAGCTCAGCTATAAAAGTGAGCCCTCTAGAAGATGAACAGTTAATCGGTTAGTATACACATTCTCGTTAACTTTTTAAAGCTAAAAGACCAACATATTACCCACAATGGAGACTATCCAATTTGTGCAGCACATTTCACATTGCAAGGAAGAACCTGAGAATAGTGACGCTTTGTCTAATCTGATGAATTTTTAAGAAAATGTTGCCTTTGTAACTTTGCTGAAGACCATTACATTTCTAGTGAACAATCAACAACATCTCAATAGTTGAACTGTACAATTGGAAAACTTTGCTGGCATCACTGCATGCAATGTCTTCAAAACAATTGCTAATGAGCATTAACTGAAATAAGGAACAAAACCTTGTAATGTGCTGAAGTACATGTGAACTATTAATTATGTTACTACACAGCTATTGTATACATATGGCTATGATATTATGATCATAGAAAACAATTTGTTACCTTGCAGGCAACAGAACCCTTGAAGATTTAAGACATGAACGTACAGTGAATTATGTAATCATTGGCCACATATAACAGTGATACTAGCTATTAACAATACATATATATGGGCATGTACAGTAGTACTAGCTATATATGTTTATATATATGAATAATATGGTCATATGTCAAGATAATAAAATATAATATACAAAAACTTTGATCTGTTCAGCTGGGTGTGAGACGATAAGATATAGTGTTATAAAGAAATTAAAGACTTAAAGTTGTCAGGAGGTAGTTATAAAAACGGCGAAGTGTTATTCTTCCCTAAAGTCACAGCTGGTCACAAGAGCAACCCTGGGCGGTACGGGAGTGTCTGTCACAAACATGTCTTCAAATGGTGATGGTGATGGGGTGGGAGAAGGCGTCTTCTTCTTAATTGTCTGAATAATACGTATGTGTCCATCGAGTCTGTCTAGCCATTACAATGGTTCCTGGTGATGGGGTATGAGAAGTTGTCTTCTTCTTCTTAATTGTCTGAATAATGTGTATAATAGGTATAGTTAAGGGTACTAGCCATCACAGGTCCGATGAGCAAGGGGAAGGCTGCACAAAGGCCAATGACCCCTCCAGTACCTATAATATTGAGAGCAGTGCAACCATTGCCTTGTTTATCGCCCATTGTCAGGGAAGTAAGGCCAACCCCGACCCGGGGCAACTTAAAGACCTTGGGGAAAGTGCCCATGGATAGCAGGAGAAACAGAACAGGTGCGATGAGCAAGGGGAAGGCTGCACAAAGGCCAATGACCCCTCCAGGACGTTTAATATTGAGAGCAGTACAACCATTGCCTTATTTATTGCCCATTGTTAGGGAAATAAAGCCAGCCCCGACTCGAGGGGCAATTAGGGTACATCCAGAAAGAGTAGCACATCTGATGTTGTCTGTATTATTGTAGAAGCCGAAGAGGAGAGCAGTCGAAAGGTGGTGGTGAGGCCGAAGCTAGCTGTACGCCTAGTGAGGGCACCTCCTCCCGCAGTAGCCAGCAAGACAACAGGGGTCACTCCAGTGGAACCACTCAGCCACTGATAGAGTGCTACTACACAAGACGAGCCGTACAACACATTAAGGGCAGAAGGGAAGCGCAAACCAGTTCGCTGGGATATGATAAAGTCGGTTAGTGATCATACAGAGGAGCGAGCCCGAAAGCTGTTGGAATCTTTCCTTGACTCTAAATGTCCGGAGTGTTGGTTGCCTGCAGGGAATTTCCGACAGCTAAGGGTACACGTACAGCAACACTGTGTGCGTTACCATTGCCTTTGCAGCTATGCATCTGGGTCCCGGGATACGGTTTACTCCATCAAGGCAAACTAGACAGAGCTTCAGATCCGGGGCACCACCGGAAGAGAGGGTGTATGTATGCAGTGGACAGGGCAAGCTACAAGAACTTCTTCAAGTTTACCGGCTGGAAGAATCCACCAAAGTTGGAGCACTGTATACCCGTTGAGAGTGGACCAGAACGAAAGAACGAGGAGCCGGTGGCCAAGTCATATGCTGTCCACAAGATAGCTAAGAGGAACCATGGTAGCCACAGCAGGGAGTCAGCCGAAAGTCCAAAAACGGAGCCAAGTGGAGTAAGGTGGCGGGTCGTCTAGGTGAACAAAGGCCAGTTAAGGTGCCGAAAGAAACTTCGCCTGCCT
>CALYOO010000618.1:0-19497 GCA_945261195.1 Cryptosula pallasiana
AGTTGGCTGCTCTGTTCTTCCTCAAATTCTTAGTCATCGCTTGTTCCTAACCAACTTCCCTTTAGCTCTCAGACACGTGATATATCATAATTGCCTTCGGCCATGACACTTTCTTGCTTATTCAGTAGAAAGAAAAGTGGCAGATCCGCTTCGCGGGACCAGTGTAATGCACCTCTGCTTGGGTATTACCAGTGTAATACCCCTCTAAACTGTAGGGTGTATTAGTGATTGCCTGATACTGTTAAAACCACCGCGATATATTTGTCCAAATTGTGAATTGCCTGACTTTCAGAATGGTCAAAGGGTAGACAACTCTTACTCAAATTAATTCACAATCTTAAATAAACCAAATGCAGGGATAGACAACTTCTGTTTGAGATCAACTTCCAAGTTCAATCAGCCTTCTGGGAATTCTCCTCCAGATACAGACAACTGCTATTTTAAATCTCCAAGATTATTTCTGCTCTTACTCTTAGATAATACAAAGACTGTTAAATACTCATTCAAACTATCCTTTTATTAATCCAGAAAAATCCCTGCGTTGACTAGTCAGGGATAAAAAAACTGGAAAGATAATACAAATACTTATCTGAGTTTCCCAAAATCCTTAAGAGTGTTATGTAATCCAAAATCCAGAGTAAGACGATGATCCAAAAATAATGCACTACACAAAAATAATACACAATGCAAAAAGTAAGTCCAATGACTAAAAGGTAATACCACTAATGTCTGTAATACAAAAACAAAATTGCCACTGGTTAAAGATACAAGATTATCAATTCAACTAAAAACCGTATACTGAACTTGGCTTCCAGAAGCTTTCTAATTTATATGTGAGTAAGCATGCGGATCTGGAAGTTGAGTGCAAATGCCTGGAAGTTGCGTTGCAAAGTCCAGCGGAAGATAAAACCAAAAATAATATATATATAGAATAATAGGCATTTTCGGATCAAGAACGTCCAATGCCTTGAAAAAATTGGCACGGGAAAGCGCTTCCGAATGCAATTTTTGACGTTCGTTCCTGGCATAAATTCTATGCATGAACGTTCAAAATCAAAAGTTCACTTCATCGGAGTTATCTTCTTCTTTTTTTCTAGTGTCGCAGTGAATAGTAAAAAAACGCATCCTGCTGAGGTGACAGCTTTTTGGTTATATATTATAAAAAAGTAAATAATAATTTTGATAATTATTACCAGTTACTTATGTGTTTTTACTAATTACTATTTTTCATTTTTAACAATGCTTATTATCAGTTGGTTGGTGATGTTTGGCTATTTGAACAAGTGTTTTTTTTTTACTAACTAACTAAAGTATAATAAAATAATTAAAAAAACTATAAGAACTTATAATAATATTAATGATGATATCATTTGAATAACAGTAATATTAATAATGATTATCATACATTTTTCTTATATTATAATTATTTATTACAATTTTATTTTAATTCACCATCCTCAGTAAAATGTGTCCAAAAATAATTTCAACATCAACATGCTTCAAGACTTGTTATTATTTATTTTATTATTATTGTTAGAAACGAAACTTGAGGCCTCATCACTCTTGTCTTGTTATTGTAACTAACGTAAAAGGGCTCATTATTTGCAAAAAATATTTATTATAGGAGAACTCTACGCATTCGGATCAAGAACGTCATAGGGTGGACGACCCCCTGAACGGTAAAACCACCGTTCAGCATAGCGTTCCAAAAAACAGGTTTTGTACTCGCCGAAAAACGAAAATTTCGCCCATTTTGGAATGAACGTTCTCGATCCGAAAATGCCTAATATGATCTGCATACCAGTAGAATATCATTTAGTCTTAAACCAGAATCCGCCTTACTGAGTGCAATATGAAATGGTTAATACGGGTTTGCACTCAATTATTCCCATAATAGTGGTCAGTGTCATACAAGCCTAAAATTACAGCTGGTCACGAGAGCAGCCCTGGACGGTACGGCAGTGCCTGGCACAAACATGTCTCCAATTGAGTTTATTGTTCGGGTTATATGGTGGGTCTTCTCTTTCTCGGTGTGTTGTATACATGAATCCATAATGTTCATCTATTTCTTGTACGTGTTTTTGGTGAGGAGTTGTCTTCTTCTGTCATAATTGCTATAAGTCAAAATAACGCAAGGTATTACAGAACACATAGGGTGCAGATGTTTCGTGGTATTACCATGTGTTGAAGCGTCGTCGGACCAAAGAAATCAAGTACAAGCCTAGAACTTGGCAGCAGGACGAACCTTCTGATGGTTTGCTTTGTAGATTGCTCTTGGTGGTCATTGGTAGTCGGGCGATACACCGGCCAATGTTTCTCCTATCTGTTCTTATAAGGTGTAATTCTTTTTTACTATCATGATGTGGAACGGACTGGGCCTACATACCATCCATCGCCCACCAAAGTGCAAGACACAAGAGCGTTTAAAGAGCTTTTTCCATACTACATGTCAGCTCCTGACAAAGTTGAATTTTTTATTATGTACCAATCCAATTTTATCGCCTGTTGATATATGGATTGCAATAATAAACCTAACCTGCTAAAAATCCCAATATTTATTGTTATTCACGAAATGCATGTATCTTATAAACTTATTTTTTATGTTTCATAAGTTTGTATTATGTATATTTCTAATACTTTGCTATCTGCATCCCAATATGATATAAATTATTTACTTTTCTACTTAACCATTGCTTTTTTCATTTTTAGGTTTCTGCTGCTGAGCCAAATTTTATTCAATTAATAATCTTTCTCAATGGTGTGGTGAAGCGCAGCTGAAATTTGCATGGGCTCTATCGGGTATTGGCCAGGGTTATTTTTTCACTTGGCATATAACCTTGGGGCTGGGTCTTTGTAGGAGTTTTGGACTGTCTGAAACTTTTGAAATAGCTCAGTTGGGACAAAATTGTAAATCAGTTTTTTATATCGCCATGAGTAGTGATTTGAGATCATATATTATTGTCATTTTTATTGTTATAGATGGCAAAAACTACGACTATTGAAGTTGTTGGGCACAGTTATGTGGGGAGGTTGGGAAGGCATCTAGCCCAACATGTAACGACCTCAATCCTGAAATATTTTGTTATCCTTGCTCTTTTGCTTTGACATATTATATGATATCTTTTGTAGCGATTGGATCCCTAACACGACCATCGTTGTTAATGGCGTGTCGGGAGCTAAGTTACACAACTCACCAGTAGGTATTTGACAATTCCACAAAGTTGCTCACACATGATTGTACACTGTTTGTCGTTCTTGAAAGGCTGCTTATTACATGCTTGCAGTTGCCGGCACACCATAGGGATGTCCTGTGGTTCATTGTGGGGGCAATGATTTCGGCTTTAGAAACATGACAGTGTCGCAGCTGGCCTATATTACTAAATACATGCATTTTAGAAACAGTAATTTTTTGTTCTGTGGTGGAAAAGAGAAAACCATGGAATTTGACTCGTGCCGTCTTCATAGATCTTGCAGATGAGTTAAATAGCCGTTTGAGAGCTATATCAGAGCAGCTTCCCCACGCTTATTACTGGGGACATCGTCGTTTACGCCACGACGGTGTTCACTTGAATTGGCGTGGGGAAGTTGCTTTTTATCTGTTTCTCAAACGGGGTTATAAGGAAAATCGGTCTGGATGAAGGTGGCCGAAGATGATTCAATTGGTTTTCTCTGGTCACCACAGCAACTTTTTTTGAATAATTTTCCTTTAAATTGTTTTTTATAGTTTCAATTATCCAAGTATTATTATTATTTCGAACTCAATTTTTCTGTTCTTGGTGCCAGTTTCCATTGACATTTCACTATTTTGTTTTTTCAACCGCCCGTTATAAATAATTGTTGCTTTCATACGTGTCTGCTAGCTGCACGTTGTCATGCTAGTTGACCATTAATTGTTCCCCGCCACTTTGAACCACCTCCCACATAGCCAACTGCACCCTTGGGCTGCTCTGAGTTAAGGACATTCATCTACAATTTTCATTCATGCTCACCAGTTGATTTATTTCACTCAAGTAAGTGATTAGTCTCAAATCTCACTATCCTCAGTGACTTGAATGACAGAGTTGTCTCTTCCTGCTTTGTTTTTAATCTGTATTTTTATAAAAAAAATTTTCAGTATTTTTTCCCACTTCGAATGTTCATTTTAGTCAGCTCCACATATACAAAGCAGTTTTCTTGTTTCTGTTAATACTCTTTCGTTCAAAGCATTTTGTGTAGCATCAAAAACCTTGGGATGGAACTTCCACATAGTTGTTAACTCCCAGAGTTACAATTTTCGGTCAATACACTTTTGGTGGGTCATTCATAGATCGTTGAACGTAACTCATCATTTCAGTAAGAATATGTTTTCAGTTCCACAAACCGCCAAGGTTTTATTCTGCATTTTGTTTCACAAAATTTTGCTCTCCTCACTACTTTTTTCTACTTGTAACTGGTGCTGTCTAAACCTATTATCGCATTCATTGACAGTTTAGGAGCTTTTATTACCTGGCTACATTCCATTCCACTGACGGAAACTATTTTCCCCTGGTTTCATTCACACGTTGAAGCATCAGATATCCAGTTTGCAATTCAGTTATAACATGCTTTTAAACTTGATTTAATAAAAAAATATTTGTTTCTCAAAACACTCAGTTCGTTAATTTCATTTGAAAATGTTTTCGACGGTAGATGTCAGCGCACTGCTTAGCTGATTATTGTAGGCTTTGCTCTGCAATGATAATTGCTTATTTATAGCTTGACACTTGCCAAGTTCATAGATTGGTCTGCGTTGCTAACAATTCACACTCAGTAATAATTGGCATCATCTAATACAAAACTTTCACAGAAATCAGAAGATTTCTATTGAAGGATTTCTCTAATGGCATCGGATGACAAAAATACTGGCAGCGATAAATCAGTGTTTCAGAACGAAAGTGACGGTATAGCGTTGTACTTATGGAAAGCCTTTTACTTTTCTATCTAACTATGACATTGATAGCACTTTGATTGGCAGCCAGGCTGTTAATGTCAAGCAACAACCTTGCAGTGCACAGTGATGTGGTTTCCACACAGAGGTGGTCGCTCAATCAACTCAAAAGCTATGGATATGAACACAATGTTAGTTGACTGGGCTGGTGATCTATAGCTTTTTGTATCCGCTTTCACCATAATTGATCAACAATCATTTTACATTTAACATAGAAAAATGCTGTCACTATACTGCTATATATGTCAGTCAAAAAAGCTACCATCAATCAATCTATCACCAATACTGACAACATTGTAGCATTTCATGTTTTGAAAAGATCAACGTACAGTGATTGCAATAAAGCTATCAGGGAAGAGAATGCGTGTAACTAGTGCGTGTAACTATATTGTTGAACGCAGTTTTGCTTTTGAAAGATTAGTTCAAAAAAAGATGTAGCTAGAATTTGCTCAGAAAAGTGATGCTGCATTGGTATGCACCCATCGTGGCTCCATATTTTCATTAATTGTCCGTACTCATACACACTAATGTTATCCTATAGCTTTCAGACTAACACTAGCTTTTTGCAATGAACAATAGATTTGTCACTAGCACAGTATACTACTTCATACAGCATTTTTTTATGCCAGTTTAAAATTGTGTCTGCAATTGTTAACTTCAACAAGTCTCTGGTGCTAAAAGACCATCTACTACCACTACCTTTTCATCATCTAATCTACTTTACACTTGCTCAGTGTGACATACATGTGAGTCAAATTGCTTTCTGTTCTGTGCATTTTTCATAATCTATTTTGTCCTAGCCAAAAGCTTTTGTATCAATATTGTTGCTATTCTAACTGCATACATGTAGTGTTTTAACATATTTACTAACAGTAGCTCTTGTATTAAACTTATTTTATTGCTGGCACATTATTATATATTATATATGACTTATATTTGAATGGTTAATCCTATCCCAGCATCAATTTGTGAGTTTGTTAATTGGTTAAACAACATTTCTATATTTGGATGTCATCCCACTTTGTTTATTTTTTATATTTTGATGCGCTCTTTCTCCCTATTCCTCGCACATCGGCAAGATTTTTTTACTATAAACTGTCTTTTAACAGGTTACGATACGCTAATATAATCAGACAGCACAGTATCCCACAAACTCAAATGTCTGATTAGGCGATCTGTTGGCATTTATACTAAGGTTGGATAGTCTGCCATCCCAACACAGATGCCTTAGCTGTTATAAATGCAAAAGCAAAGAATGTTGTCAGTGGTGGGGAGCTAATTAACGAGGTGCTATATTCACATAATCTAAGCCCAGGCTATCAGAGTAGAGTGATAGCAATCAAACCAAAGCCAACTGTATGCTTGTTTGAGCATTGTGATCAGAATATAATTGCGTTTACATTAGGCGCTTTGTCCCGAATAATCACACATTTAAAAATATAAAAAGAGAAGAAGGTGCATATGCAGAATACTGTCTAGTTTGTCAACTACATATCTGTTAACAATAATTAGTTCACTCTGATCACGAAAGTTTGTGGAGTGAGGAAAACTTTTCTTTCAATGGAGTTTTTGTTTTTAATGTGCCTTCTAGTCAACAACATGTAGGTCAAAACCCCTGCTGGAAAAAAAAACTTATTGCAGCTCGTAAAATTCCTAGGGTTTTCTGACTTTATCAAACTATGCTATGGCACAACTTTACTGCAGTTATTTTTTCAACAAAAAAAAGTAATTTTACAAGTATAGGTTGCTAATATGAAATAGTAATTGTTTTTTCAAGTAAGGAAAGACGAAAAACAACTCCCATGAAAGAAATAGGGCTAAACCATTTAACTCACGGCGTGGTATCCACCAACAATGCTGTAGACTTCTTCCGTTGATTTTTTTTCCTATAAACAACTGAATAACTCGGCTAGTAATCCAAAGAGCTGCATGACTTTTATATGAGGGTGTGCAGCTATGGTGGATGTACGCAAGGATCGTAAATTTACAAATTTTTCAAAGAAAGACATTTTTCAGCGATTTTCAGATATTTTGAACTTTCAAACTGGAAGAAATTTCAACTTGAATTGTTTTATTTGTATGTAACACTGCTGGGAATTTTGTTTGGAGGCGCCTATGTGGACGCAGGGTCATGACGCAACGAGCTTAGGTGAGCTGCAGTTGGATCAAGGACTAACGACGTGAGCCAAGTCATGACACAACGCCTTCATAGTCCATGAATGCTTATGAATAAGAGCATTAACATTAAGCAGTTTGGTTGGAAAGCTGCCAAGTACACTTGTACTATTACAGATTATTTAAAGAATTGCTTTCTCTGAGCAGAAAACCCCTAACAAATGCGCAATGATCCATAAATTTTAGGCCGCTCGTCAAAAATGCTTTAATTTTTAATCAAACTCATGTGTGCATGGATTACAAAATGTAATGCTACATGCAATTCCACAATATTAAAACAAAAAAGAATATGAGTTTTGATTTGTTATCGCGTTTTCCCATCCGAAATTTTGGAAAACACTCATTCAGCCACATTTACTAACATTTTGGAAAAAAAGCAGTCGTCACCAGCAGGAATATAAAAGCAGAACTGCTGGTTTTTTGTATATTGGTACTTGCTATGGAGAAGACAACTCCTAAAATATATGTATAACATCAAGTTGCACAATGTTTTACATCATAATGTTAAGATATATCCATAGTCATTGTGTTATTGAGTTCGAAGCTTTGTTGAGAGGGCAACTCCTAAAATCAGTCAGTTTCTGTGTTCCATCAAGAAATTCAGTTTTCTACAAACGTTTTGCAAACATTCATGACCAATCATGCAATAAACAACAAACATGGGAAGTTGCCTAGTTTAATTGTACCATCTGTTTTTCTTTCCACTACAGGGAAAAAAACTCCTAAAAAAAATGCATTTTACTCCGTAACTTTTGAGCTGTTAGTCAAAAGTGGAAATTTTTTTCGTCAGATTGCGTATATGTGTGGCTTTTAATTTTCTCTACATAGAACAAAAAATAACTTGGCGCAGTTACCATTATTGTAATAGTTACCAAGAGATTAGTTAGTTGAGGGCGACTTCTCAGAATCTTTGCTCAATACAAAGTACCTACCATGAAGGACTTTGTTAACTTGACCAATCACTTGACCAAACACGAACAACATATTTTTCTATTGATTCTTGTCATAAAACTGAAACTGTTGATCTAATTGATTCGACAGAAGAGTCATTCAAGAACAACGACTCTGATAATGAAAATAAATACCACCCATTTTAAGATGACCATGTTTCAGATAACATGACCAATTAGTAATTTCATTGGAAAAATCTAAAAAGCGTAAATCTGAACTTCACTCTGATAGTCTAGTTTGGTTTTAGGGTGATGGCACTGGATTGATTAATATGGAAGAAATTGAACATTTTAAAGATCTAACTAGAGACTTTCTAGGTCAATTTATAAATAATTTGAGCATCAAAAACTACCACGATGAGAATTTAAAAAAATCAAATAGAGATCAAGCGCATTACGCTGCTGAAATCAAGTATTAAAAACAACTATTAGAGCGATTTTATGAGAAAGATAGTTCAATTGAGTGTTGGTAATGCAACTCCTACTTCAGCTCTGCACATTTGCCAATTCACATGGGCAGTGCAATTTAAGAACATTAACTGAAAGTTCTAAAATTTTTGAGGTGTAATCCAAAACAAAAGAGAGGACTAGAAAAGTAATGCGAAAATTAGCAGCATTAGGCATGTCACCTAAAAAAAAGTAGGGAGCACTTCACCTGTATATTTGCAGATAATACATCAAACCCCAAAAATCTACAAGAAGTTTCAGACATAGTGAAAATCCTATATGTGAAAAAAGTGTTTTAGCAATATCAGAAACGTGTTTCAGCAATATCAGAAGCACATTTATTTGACATTGTTGTAATTTCTAGGTTTCAGCTTGAATTGCTAGAGTTGGGAATAAACAAATAATAAAATTTTGGGCCTAGTTAACTCGCAATTTAATAACGTGCCATGTTTTTACACATACTTTTCCACAACCATCATTTTTACAGCCAGCTGGCCATCACCCAACAATTCTTGGTCTGATAATGATAGACCAAACACAATGCATTGAGGATTGTGGTAAGTTTGCAGTGTTTTAAATAAAAACCAAAATTAAATGAGAACTATTATTGGTGTGGATGAAGCATTTGAAATGTATTAAGGACATAAAACTTTTATCCCAAACAAGAAGTTAGTTTCAAGTTCAAGTAAAACGTTGGTGCTTTTAATTCCAGTTAAACAATGAATGACATTTTCTTTAAGGATTGGTTATTTATAAATTGCCAGACAAGAGAACAATTCAATAAGCTATTAATTACCAAAGAAGAAACTTGGAACCCATATTCTCTATAACATTATTTGAAGTAAAATGAATTTATACATGATGGGGGCAGCTTCAACTTTTCGACGACTACCTGGCCTGCAAGACTATGAGGTATATTACAAAAATGCTAGCGAATCCATTAACAAAAAAAAATTGAAGGGTGGTAAAAAGGCATCCAGTGGTTTATTTCATTTACACATTAAAAAGGTGACTAAAGCACAGCCTGATAAATGCGTATAACTATCCTAGGAAAAGGTGGAGCCTGCATTACACATTGCTTCATCATCAAACATCAATAGGCAATCTTGGACAGAACCAAAAAAAAAGACCTTGACAAGTTTTACACAAGATTTGTAAAGCATGATATCAAACAAAGTGGTGTAGCTATAGAAAAATTTATTTTGCATAATTTACTGTGAAGTGAACACAAAAAGAGTGATAAAATAAGTATTCAAACGGTAGAACGGCGCTGTAGACAGCCATAAAAACCTCTCTTTCTGGCAGAGAACTAAACTGAGTATAGAAAAATCAGTTTGTCACATAAGTAGACAGACTACCTTTAACAACCCTCCCGATACTTTGTTAGCTGTAATCAATACACCACAGTCAACAATGACGTAGCAGTCTCTAGTAGTAAAACTGAGCAGATCTAATAGTTCATTTCACTTAGAGTGCATCAGTTTGAGTGAGGAAAAACATGTCTTCATATTTGTGAAAAGGTTTATTACGAATAATCACATCAAAGCAATGGGGATCACTATTTTAATTAAAGTAATCTAAGAACATTTTTAAATGTTTGATATTCTCGCAGCCTTATTATGATTACCTGTTTTTTGCAGATTTGTACCGTTTCAACTATGAACTGCATGTAGAAATTTGGTCTACCAACTCAAATGATTATTTTTTATATAAACACATTTCTGTGTTAGTTCCATTGTTTGTCTTATGGTAGCTTTAGATATTAGAAAATTTCATTTTTATAGGTAACTCTATTTGTTAACATTAACACACCTTCAAGCTTATGGTAGTGTTTTACTGCAATTCCTATCGTCTAAGCTAGTCATGATATTCTGAGAAAAGAACAGTTATTTTTAGGTTTGCCAGCTTCAGTAAAATAGATCAATTGAGGGTGAGATTTTTCGTTTAGATCAACATCACTTAATGGGAACAGCTGATTGCTTCATCTATTTACCTATTGTATGCAAAAAAAATTGACAACTAGTTACATAAAGGAGGCAAAATTTAAAGAGATATTGGTAGCAATGATAAATCAAGATTGAAGAATATAGAGGCCAGCGTTTCCAGGCAAGTGTTAGCTGAAGAGCTCGTGTCTCAAATGGAGTGTTTTCCTTTGCATATGTTTCAAAACATCTCTCAAGCATCTGCCTTCTGCCACCCAAGTTCAGAAGCGCAGTCTGTCTACTAGTGCAGGAATTGTTCTACTTTGCACCCATTGTTGTTGGTATGTTCTGCAAACTCTGCTATAAAAAGATATGTCGTGGCGGTGTTTGATGATTCGAAGTACAGCAGTCAGGCTGTACACCATTTCCTGTTAGGATTAGGGAACCATCTTAAAAACCAACCATCCTAAAATTCACCAGATAATTGTATGATCTCATGGTTGCGCTTGTCAGTCAGTATAAGAGCAAAGGGCTCAAATTAAAAAGCAGGTTGTTGAAACTTTGTTGGGTTAAAGCACGGCAAGGGGGATACTGATGGCAAATCTGCGACGATAAAGGGTAACCTTGAGAGAATGATTCGAGGACAACTGGCTGTGAATAATACCTTTCAAAAATACAGATCATTATCATCAGAAAGGCGTTAAAGGGCCAGTTATTTGTGTTCCGTCAAACTTGCGTAATATAACAAACATAATTCTATTGCCAGTTGAAGAATCATAACTAATCCCGGTCGTACTCAAATGAAAATTAACCTGCATTGGGTACACCGATTACCAGATGGTTGATGCTGCTAAAATAATAAAAGCTTTAGACAATCTAAAGAGATAAACCGATATTACTGTAATGTTGCGATTGATAATAAATGGAGAAACACAATCACACAAGGCCAAAATACTGTAACAGAATGTGCCATAGATAATGGAGGAATCAATGACGATAATAATATAGTGGGAAAACCGACATACGAAGAATCTGTTAAAGAACTTGATGGAAACATTATGGAGTCCTGCTTGCAGCCAATTGACTCTGTTAATGAATTGAATATAGATAATATAACTTATATTTCCAGTGTACACCGTGAGGGTAATCAGCCCATAAGTATGTTTCATGAGAAAGACAATGAATATAAATCATTTCCTGCTCTTTTTCCCAATCACACAAATACTTTTTATCAAGACCAACCATTTCAATTGGTCAGAAATAAGTACTTCACTGCACGGTTATTTTCAGTAAATACTTGATTTGCCTGTAATACTGAATACGTTTTTTTATATATTTGATATGTGTATAAGGCAACAATTACTTTCTACAACATCTACAAACTTGCATAAAGTAACGATGAAAAATATAACAAGAATGCTGCTAAACAGTGAAGAATTGAGAGAAATAACTAAAACAGACCCAGGGGTTTGAAATAAAAATTGTTTACCATGCTTGGTAGTTTAAAAATTCCCGCATGGTTTGTAAGTTTGTCTAGCACAGAAATGTAATTTACCATTTAGATGCAATCTTGAAAGAATCGGGGTACCAAAAACCCAAGAAATACAGTGAAATATGAATGTGACGTACTAACATCCAATCTACCAAGTTTTATTCGTGTTTTATCACGTATTTGAACTGTTTGTATAAACCAATTTTAACTGGGCGTAGTGAACCAATTGGCAAAACAGTGGACTATTTTTATGGAGTGGAGTTTCAAGCTTGTGGTGGACCACTCATTCTTTGTTAGTTTTGAATGAAATGCACCAAAGTTGAATGTAGATTCTCAAAATGCTGTCTGCAGCTTCATAGTTAAATGAATCTTTGCCACACTACCAGACCAAACAGTGGAGCCATAATTGGATAGTTTAATAAACAATGGGCAAACTGGTAGGAAAAACCATTTGGCATCGTGCAAAAAGATAAATAGGGAAAAGGTCTCATTTTCCTAAACCAGTCTCCAATAGTACAAGTATAGCATAACCGCAACAAGTAGGAAATAGAGAAAATAAAAATAAGGAAGCACAGTTACTTGATAACCTTGAAGAATTATTAGAACAAGGAAGCGAGCTTCAAGATAATCCTATCGTTTATCAGGATAAAGGGTACAGCGATTTCAGTCTCTTTCATTTCAGTAGTCAGAGTGTACAGAGACTCGCGTCATTTTCAGCAGTCAACGCAAGTTTTACAAAAACGACCATCAATAATTCTTGAACAAAATTCATCAAACTTACGGGCAAACAACTATAACATTAACTTGCTTAAAGCTTGGGATACCAACGTTGATATAAAACACACCTTACGTCTGTACAATTGCATTACGTACGTTGTTTCATAAACTAATGAAAACAAATTGGATTTGGGAGAAGTTTTTAAAAAAAAACGTGCGGGAATCTTTAATTGAATGAGATGAAGACAAACTCAGCTAAACAAATGGAAACCCTGGGAAATACATACTTCACACATGAAAAAACATCGATACAAGAAGCAGCAGTTAAATCAAGTGGCATGCATTAAAAACACTTTAGGAGAAAAAAATGAATTTGAGCCAACTAATGAAAACACAAAAAAGGAGCTTGTCAATTAAAAATACTAACAGTTTAGTTACACAAAGAGCAGTAAATAGAATTTGGATGACTTGACTATTGGATAGGTATTGTGCTACAGCAAAAGAATAATTATTTGAAATAATGGGCCAAGCTCATTTTGCTGCCAACTGCAGGATGCTCTGCGAGACAGAAATCAAAAAGAGCAAAAGTAACAAATAGCAAATATGTTTTTATGTGGGAAGTGATTGTGGATATATAGTAAAACAAACCAGTAGTAAACCTGCAAAAGTAAGATTAACACATATTTCGAAGTGACTGGACGTGCTACCGCTGCTAACCACCACATGGATTGCTCAAGCAACATTCCACCTGAACAAGGAGATGGGTGCCTTCAGCTACAAGTAGAAGAGGATTTCAAGATGTAGATCAGCTCCTCTGCTGTACAGCCACTTTCCCCTCTTTTACACTAAGTCCCCCTCTCCTTTTGCACACCCCTCTCGTGCGGAAAACCGCTTCTGCACCCCGGGTGCATGGCACAGATGAAGAAGAGAAGACACACTCCTAGGGGTGGATAGTCAGGTGGAGCTGATGGACAGTTGGGTTGCCATCATAGCTCACCCCGTAACTACTTGCTATCTCCCCTCCCCCTTTCCCAGTGGCATCCCACGGAGTTCCCTTACCTCCCTACTGCCTGCCCACCCCACAGTGTGTCCACCGTGCAGGCGAAAAAACGTTCTTACCTACAGTCAGGGTGTTGCCAAGCCTGCTGCCACTTCTACCTCTACCAGTGGCCCAGAAAAGAAAAGTATATGTAACGACTTTAAAACTGTACTTACCACATAGAAACATAAAGCAACTGAAATCAGAGCAATAGAACACGAAAAAAACAATTTGATGAACATGAGCCAATGCAAGTGTCCCATTGTGAAAGCTGATGAGAACTACATTACCAAAACTTATAAACAGAGAATATGATGAAGAATGGGATTGTTTAAAATTCAATTGTTATCTTCAAGAAGCATGGCAAATGATGGCACCAAACATCGAATGCAATAGACAAAATCAAATAATTGAACAAAGTAATATGCAAAATGATCTCTTGACAAAGTGGTGTTAAACTTTGCACGATCTTGCAAACCACTTTGGTTATGAAGACTCCGAGTTGATTTTGCAATGGAAAATAATGAAAGATTCAACAATTGTCAGGCAACACAGCTCAAAACTTTAAACGATGCGATATATACTGTAACGGTTTTCCCCGTGGAAGACGGGTACTGGTACTGCAAGAGTGCTTGTTTACTGGCTTACTCTGTATTTCGTGGTAGCGATGGCTACAGAGTGACAAGGCAGTATGGTATCTCTGATACGGCGCGTACTGAATGCCGCTAACTAGCCGACACGACCAGGTTCGGCAACCGACCAAACGGATTTCACAAGTTTAACAGGGTAGCAGTACTTTATTCTACTTGCTACTGAAGCGAAACGCACAAAACTGAAACACAAAGTATGAGTGTAAAAGAACGATAGGTCTCCAAATATGTACTGAATGATGGTCCAATATGTCTGGCAGCATAGTCCTTCTGGCTGGTCGTTACTACTCTGAATCCTAAGCGTTTCTTCTCAAGCGCCTTCCAAGGTATTCCTCTTGGTAGTTCCAACGATTCCTCAGCTTCTGAGACTGGTGCTGGCTAGCCTTAAACGCTAGCTGAGACACACAAACAATGACTAGACAATACTAGTTTGAGACACGAGCTCTATCTACTAAGAGTATCTAATTGTATCTGCCCTGCTGGGCTGCATGCAGCTCTATATAAAGGAGTTGCAAAACTATGTAAGAATAAAAATCTATGATTGGCTAAATAGATTGAGCAATACAAACAAGCTGGCATGGCTCACGTGTTAAAGTTATAAATAAATAAAGAAGCGGGAAAGCCCTTCCTGTGCTTGACTGTAGTGAAGTGGTAGCTCAGCTGCACTCTTGTTCAGTCAGGCATAACTTCTATTGGTATAAGCTGTAGCATAGTCTTGGATATATATGGTGGTTAGTATAGGTTTGGTAGCACCGGTTGAATTATTGCAGTCCTGTGCAATTCCATTACAATACTATTAACTAGCAGTGTCAAAAAACTTTGCAAAAGACGCAGAGTTGGCATGGTTTAAACCAGACGGTTTAAAAACCTGGTTTTTCAGTTTTCATGGTTTTTTCATAAAAAGTGATACTAAAGTGAAATTTAATGAAAGTTTGATGCATTCAGGGTACATTGTACACTCTTGATCTAACAAACAAGACAGTGTAATATTCATATGGATGGAGTAGCTATATTGTAACTCCAGTGCTAGCATAGAGCGAATAATTTCCACTTTCGGCCTCGTCCATTCTAAACTTCGGAATAGATAAGGTATAGAAAAAGCGGGAGCTAGTTTTTATTTACCGTGTAGCAAATGTACAATAGGCCTGCAAACTCTCTGTATCTGTTCTGTACATCATTTGTTTATTTAATTTTAAGATAATATAATAACTACTGCTGTAAAGTTGTTTTAATATACATACATGTAAATTTATGTAAAGTCTGAATAAAATAGTTTTATGAATTGTGATGCAATATTTATTATGAGGTAAATATTTGGTGTTTATGCCGCATAATGCAGTTAAACCAGAAGCAGAGGAGCAGTTATTTACATGCAACTCATAAAAACCGGTTTAAACTGTAAAAACCGGTTTAAACCGTTAAAACCCCGTTTATTGGTTTCTTCCCTGAAAAAAACCGTGGTTTTTACCAACCCTGAAAAGATGCCTAGAAAAGTTCATATAATTTTCGTTTGGCATATTTAGTGTTCACAAACCGAAAAAATAGCATTTGAAATAATTACAAATGCCTAATTTCATTTGCTTTGAAAACAAAATGTTGTTCAGACGTATACTAGCAAGTAAACTTTTTAGCGATAGTTTTCTTATGTGTACCTTCTCTCAGTATTATGATCTGAATACAAATATATTTATATGTTCAAGTGTTACCATTATTACTATAAGGTTGTGATAAATGTTGTTCTTGTTTCTGTTTGAGATCCATAGGTAGATATACTATACCTTCATTGCTTTGTGTTGCACTCATTCACTTCATTCCTATGACTATGATTGCACTTAGCATGAATAGGCACATACCTTCATTACCGTATAAACAGCTTTCAATCAAACAAATCTATAAATTAAGTTTGTCTAAAACAACCGAAAAACATGATGGCATATACGGTTTTACAATTATTTTAATGAAAATTAATTACAATTTGGCTGTTTATTCAGCTTTCAAATGCTTCAACTAAAAACGAAACTTTCTGACGCCTATAATAGAACTGTGTTTTCTTAATCACTATTACGATGTGTTAAATACTGCTTGCCATCATTTCGATTATAGCATTCATATAAGCAATGAACTCAATAATCTGATCGATTGCTACATTAATTATCATCATCTCGATAGCTATTAATAGAAAATCAATTTATTATTATACTTAATGTATTCTATTTACTATACAAATATAAAGATTAATATTGTTATTTTCAATTTTTGGGTTCACCATTGATGTAATAACTCCTTACATTACCGAGTCATCAATTTAAATTACTCTATTATATTGTATATTACCATTTTATAATTATTACCTTATGAAACTATTTCACAGTTGTTTCAAGTGTGAGGTGGCTGACTGTAGTTTCCTAATGAACTTGAACAAACCAGCATTTCCAACAACATCAGACTTGAAATGCTACCGAGTGCTAAGGATAAATGAAACTTTTGTCCCAGGGAACTAATAACTCTTTAATGATTTTTTTTTACCTTTTACATAGGTTCAAATGTGCTCAGGCTATTTGTTTGAACAATCAAGTTCAAGACACATTGTAAAGATGGAGAAAACTTTATTAGATTAGCGGTGTATAGGTCTTTGCAAAGCTAATAGTTGCACAAGCACCATAAACAATTTTTCGCTTAAAAATGATTGCACAACTATCTGTAGTTGTTAATCATTGCATTTAACGATAGTGTTTTGATTTGGTAATAATTTTTAGCATTTGTGAATGTATACACCTAAGCGTAACAAGCTTCTCACGTGAATGATGGCTGTGCAAGCCAATTCAAGTCAAAATACTGTTCACAAGCACTTCTTCTCAATTTGGTCATGTTGGCATAGGGATTAAATGGGATCTCTACAGATAGTCGCATAAAAAACCTTAGTAAAGGTGAGAATGAGGTGTTGAGCAGCAAAAGTTTCAAATGGATATCGCTTGGCTAGACTTCCAACCATTTGGATTAGGATTTTGCTACTGCAGCATCAGTTCACTTTTTGAAGACAAATGGTTACAAAAGTGTTTATCATCAAAACTCAGGCTTCATTGATTGTGTAATAAGCCTATAATAGGGCATACTGGTTTCTAACTGCTTGATCTTTAGCTACTGAACCACCTACTATTGCCTAGTTTTCCACTCCAAACTAGAAGTTATCTACTCTTGTTTTGTCTTTGGGTCAAGATTAATCGGATGAGATTCATCTCCAAATTTTGGTTCAGGAACAGCTAGGTCAATTGCTTTGTCTCAGGAAAAGTAGGTGTACTTAGGAATTGCCTCACTCTAGGTTATCACAACTCCAAAACAAAAGAAATTGTTTACGGTAGCTAAAAAAATTGGCTATATGTGTTAAGAAAAATCTCTGTAGTCAGACTGTCCAAAGATGAAAATTCTGAATAGAGAATAGATGTACTCATATGAGAAGTCCTGGCTATATAGAAAATGATCCACTGGGTGAGCATAATACAAAAATGCACAAGTGAATAAAAATAAAAAACTAGAGAATACACAATATACTCTGACAATGACTAAACTATATCTGATCTGGTTCTTCAATAATTTTCTTTATGTACTGCAGTCAGAAGCAGATCTAACTTGGCGGAAGGCTGGACAAGTAATTATGCGCAAAACGAAACAGGAAATAAGGTGTCTTCAAACATACCACAAGAAAAATAAGAATAGACAATATATAAAGATATATGAATAAAATCATCATCTACAACAGCAGAAACAAAAAAAAAACTCAAATATCATATTTCGTTTGCAAGGATTCATTCAGTACACATGAGTAACATACATATAGGAATATGAAAGAATAGTCATCAAGTTCATATCTATGGGATAATGAATGGAGGTAAAGGCGGAGTGTCATCATTTTCTAAAGATACAGCTGGTCACAAGAACAACCCTGGAGAACATCTAACTAGGCACCAATTGTACGCGGAATCAAGTTTCATGACAGCCTGAAGTGGTCTGAAATTATGTAACATAGACTGAAAAATAGAAGGATTAGGGTTACTGACAAAAATGAAAAGCTTGAAAAGCAGTCAAAACCATCTTGTCTGAACGGTGACAGCTGTTTAAGCCAGACTGATCATTTTCCATGTTTTCTACCAGTTTTATAAACAAGGTTCACAAGAAAATGAAGCTACCGCTGTGTAATAAGAGCTGTTACAGTAACGATGATAATATAGAAAACACTTTTTACTTCAGGAGCAAAATGTATTTTAGCGGTAGTGTGAAAAGAGTTACCAAAAAGCCTCTTTAAAAAAGCAAACAAGGAAAGGGAGTTGACAGTAGGAAAACCGAAAGAAAAAAAAATAAGAGGTGATAGATTTGCTGAAGAATGATTATTCAACAAAAAAACGCACAGAATTTACGTAATACACTGATGAATGACTTGGTCTCAACAGGCAAGAGAAATAACTAAACAACCTGCAAAAGCAAGGAAATGCTTAGAAGCCAGCAAGCCAGCAAAATGTGCTGAGGTACCACTGAGATAAAGCAGAAGAAACCGAGTAATAAAAAAGAGCAAAACAGTGATGATTCACATTTACATGAAAAAGAAAAACACCTCAAAAACATTCAAAAGGAAAAACGAATAAATAGTGATATAGGCATTTCACAAAAAGCTAACAAAATCGTGTTTGAAGATTGGAACCTGACAGCAAAAATACTAGAGGCATCAATTCAAAATAAACCCAATCAATGGAACTTGAAGTTAGCAGTAGGGAAATGTATCAAATAAATAGTAATTTCAAAATCAAAGAGCCTAGGAGTGTAAGTTTTTTAGTTTATGAGATGCAGCAGCACACCATCAACTCTCTTACTATGTAGCGGAAACAGGAACACGAAGGTTGATTACGCTAACTTGAGTTACTTGTGGTCATTTTTCAAATAGTGCTCAATTTTCATTCAAGTCGAAAAAACTGTTGTTTCATTATACGTTAATGAAAACTATTGAAATTCTGCCTATCTTCCAGTGTTTGACTGTACATCGTTTCCCCAAAACTGAACGGTGCATTTCTGATAATTCAGCTTTCAGTTAAACCTTTAGCTGTGTTTGGAAACCCGAGTAGTACAAAATCTGTCCAACTTGATGATAAG
>CALYOO010000619.1:0-19492 GCA_945261195.1 Cryptosula pallasiana
TTGAGTATTCATTCTGAAAAACACAAAAAATTGGTTCAATTTTTTATAATCAATTTAAAGATAGATATGTCATAAAGCCTTCAGATAGTTGTGTTAGCTAGCGGAAATAATTGTATTTTTAGTCTTACCTTTGAGAGAGAGAACTCTTAGTAGTTGCAATGGAAGATGTAGTCGATAGATGTTGCTCCTTTGCTTAGTGTTGTTGAACTGGATGCTCTCTGTCTGAAACTGTTGTCCCTTATATAGCTAAACGTGTGAAAATAAATGTTTTATTCCCTTGAAAGCATTGGTTTTCTATTCGCGTGAAAATAACATTTTTATTCCCCCGAATGCATTTGTTAGTATTCGCGTGAAAATAAAATTTTTATTCTCGCGGAAGCAACGGTTTCCATTTGCGTGAAAATAAATTAGTTATTCCTTCGAAAGCAACGGTTTCCATTCACGTGAAAATAAATTTGTTATTCCGGCGAAAGCAACAGTTTCCATTTGCGTGAAAATATAATATTTATTCTTGCGAAAGCAACGGGTTCCATTCGTGTGAAAATAAATCATTATTCCCGCGAAAGCATTGGTTTGTATTCGCGTGAAAATAAATTATTCATTCCCGCGAAAGCAACAGTTTCCATTCGCGTGAAAATAAAATGTTTATTCCCGCGGAAAGCAACGGTTTCCATTCGCGTGAAAATAAATTATTTATTCCCGCGAAAGCATTGCTTTGTATTCGTGTGAAAATAAATTATTCATTCCTGCGAAAGCAACAGTTTCCATTCGCGTGAAAATAAAACGTTTATTCCCGCAAAAGCAACGGTTTCCATTCGCGTGAAAATAAATTATTCATTCCCGCGAAAGCAACAGTTTCCATTTGCGTGAAAATAAATCAGTTATTCCCTCGAAAGCAACGGTTGCCATTCACGTAAAAACAAACTTGTTATTCCCGCAAAAGCAACAGTTTCCATTTGCGTGAAAATAAAATATTTATTCTTGCGAAAGCAACGGGTTCCATTCGTGTGAAAATAAATCATTTATTCCCGCGAAAGCATTGGTTTGTATTCGCGTGAAAATAAATTATTCATTCCCGCGAAAGCAACAGTTTCCATTCGAGTGAAAATAAAATGTTTATTCCCGCGGAAAGCAACGGTTTCCATTCGCGTGAAAATAAATTATTTGTTCCCGCGAAAGCATTGCTTTGTATTCGTGTGAAAATAAATTATTCATTCCTGCGAAAGCAACAGTTTCCATTCGCGTGAAAATAAAATGTTTATTCCCGCGAAAGCAACAGTTTCCATTCGCGTGAAAATAAAATGTTTATTCCCGCGAAAGCATTGTTTTGTATTCGCGTGAAAATAAAATGTTTAATCCCGCGAAAGCAACGGTTTCCATTCATGTGAAAATAATTTTTTTATTCCCGCGAAAGCATTGGTATTCTTTCGTAAAAACAATGTTTCATTAATTTAACCTTATGATAAATGGCATGATTTCAGCTATATAAGAAGCACTGTTTTTACACAGAAAGCAGTCACTTCAACATCAGCAACTGAAGGAGCAAGATCTACTACAACATCATCTACTACAACTGCTAGAAGGACTTTCTGTTTTTAGGTAGGTCAACTTGATGTACTATTGAGCATAAACTTAATTTTTTATCGATTTAAATACTAACAGCAGTATGATATTGAGTAAATATATATGTGTATCTATATATATATCTTCAAATTGGTTTGCAAAAGAAATCAAAAAAATCATAACAAGAATTTTTACTTTGCCTTTTAGAATGTCGACACAAGTCAATACAAAACAACTGAAGAATAAAGAACCAAAACCTTCACAAGATAAGAAGGTGATTGATGACAATGTACTTCTTCAACACACTACGATTCCCTTTCAAAGCGCCAGTTTGAATACTCTGGCAACTCACACCATCAAAAGCGCCTCTTTGTTAAGTACTCTATCTCCAGCTTCCAGAAGAAACATTGAAAACATAGTCAAAGTTGAAGATTTACCAATACCTACAGTTATGCAGGTGTTAACCATTGAGTTCCATGATGAAACGAACTGCATCATCATCTACAACTATAAAAAGGATGGAAAGATAGTTAGAGTGAAGAGCATTATTCCAGTAGCAGCAGGATTACTTGTTAATGAAGCTTCGCAAATAAGACCACTGGTTTTGATCTACATGGGCGTTGAAAAGACTGGAAAAGCAATTTTTCGTGCTGCTACAGAAACAGGAACTACTTTGAGGTGTAAGAATGCGTTTGATGTATTACCAGAAAAAAGTATGCAAAAAATCAATGCTTATTTCGAGGTAGCTCATCTTCAGGATTTCCCAACAGATAGTGTCATATGTTTCCAAAACCCTGAAGTGATAGCAAAATCTGACAGACGATGGAATGGAAATGAAGAGACTCTTCTAGTTCAATACAGAAGTGTTGTAGATGAAGAATTACTGATCGGAGATATGCGCATTCCTCACCAAATAGCTTCTGCTGTGACATCGGAAAGATTTGGAGTTATTCTGTTCAAGGGTCTGAGTCGAAACGCGGACAATTCAATTTTCTACAACATCAGTGTACTCGCAGCTCATCAAGCCTTTGTCCAAGCCTCGGAACTGACTGATAATCCAAAATCTGAGGATTTTCTCAACCACTTCGATGATGCTGAAAAAGAAGACTGTGGAGAACAAACTCTCGAGAAGCTAATCTATAACTCAAGGGATTCGTATCACTATAGGTAAGTTTTATTAATTTTTACCATAATTTAAAAAAGTTGATTTGTGAAAATTTTGTGTATTCTTACAATGAAAAACCACTTCAAAAATGATAAATTTGTGAACATTTTTGTAAAACATTTTAAATATATATATATATACTTCGAATTAAAAAAGGATTTTGTTGTGTCATCAGTGTATTTTTTTACATAAACTTTGGAAAGATAACAAAAGATTATAATTATTTTACAAAAAAATACTTAATTTTTCACATAAATGATCAACTCATAAACATTTTTTGTAAAACATTTTTAAATTGTATATATTTTGGATTAAAAAAATGGACTTTTTTGTGTAATCAGCGTATTTTTTTTACATAAAAGTTGAAAAAATAACAGAAGGTTATAATTATTTTACAAAAATGTTTAGTTTTTCACATAAATGATTAAGTCATAAACATTTTTTGTAAAACATTTTTAAATTATATATATTCCGGACTGAAAAAAAGGAATTTTTTGTGTAATCAGTGTTTTTTTTTAGCTAGAAGTTGAAAAAAAATCACAAAAGATTATAATTATTTTACAAAAATGCCTAATTTCTCACGTAAATAAAATGTTTTATCACATAAATGGATAATTCATAAGCGTTGGTTGTAAAACATTTTTTAAATTATATATATATACATATATATATATATTTATATTTATATATTCCGGATCCAGATGAAAAAAAGGACTTTTTCCGTGTGTAATCAGTGTATTTTTTTACATAGAAGTAGAAAAAATAACAAAAGTTTATAATTATTTTACATTAATTTTAATCATGCTATACTGATACATCACTTTTTATTTTAGTCCATTATATCGTAAAAAGAAAACAGAATAAAGGACTTTCCCTAAAAAATAATGAGATGAATGATGTAACTCAGTGAGTTATTTTCCTGTTATATATAATGTAAACTATCTAATGTGGCTTAGAGTAAAATTCAAATTCGGTAAAATTTATTTATATAATGAATAACTTTTGTATTTTAGTCAATTATTGGATCAAAAAGAATACGGAATACAAGAATTCCTCTCTGAGGCTAATAATATATCAGAAGACCATCAAAGAAGATATTGTTCAAGAAAAGTGCTTTGTAACCATTGATATCGTAAGCTATAGTAGTTTGTATTACACAAAATTTACTGTAAAACAGTTTTATGAATGTAAAAACAAGATATGGTATTTTCTATTACAATTATTTAGCTGTAAATTTTATTCATCTAGAGGGGTAATTTGGTGATTTTTGACAGTTTTTAAAAAAGTTAAAAGTACAAAAAAAAATTAAAAAAAAGGTATGTAATAAAACCTTGTTTTGAAACATGAAAAATTTAAAAGGAAGGTCTCGGATAAAATCCTCACTCAAAAAATTAATACAAATTGAATGGAATAAAAGAATATTTTCCTAAATACCAAAATTTTGTAAATATAAAGTGAAAATCTATATATATTTTTTTTAGAATGAAATAAAAGAATATTTTCCCAAATACCAAAGTTTTGTAAATATAAAGTTAAAATCTCTATATATATCAAATTTTAAAATAATATCGAAAACTATATATTTCAATGATTATTTTTTAAAAAGTTAAAAAAGAAAAAAAGTCATATCATAAAACCTTGTTTTGAAACATAAAAAATTTAAAAGGAAGGTGTAGGATAAAATCCTCACTCAAAAAATTATTGAAAATTGAATGGAATAAAAGAATATAAAGTGAAAATCTCTATATATAAATTTTTTTTAAAAATTTGAAAAACAAATTACATTGATTTAATTTTCAGAATTGAAATTGCCATTGAAAACGGTTTGTTCTTGAATGGGTAAATCCATAGCCTTCTCATCATCATGTCTAAGTTTTCTACCCCAATATCTCCAACCTCTCAGAGATACAGATTGTTCTGTTTAAAAAAATAATGGAAATTGTATATTTAAATGATTGTTTTGAAAAAATGGTGAATTTTTGAAAAAAATTCAAAAGGAAAATGTGGGATAAAACCCTCACTCAAGAAACTAATTTTGTATGATAGGTTGCTTACCTAACAATAAGAAAACAATGAATAATGTATATTTAAGCAATTATTGAAAAAATTAATGAAAATTGAATAGAATAGAAAAATATTTTACCAAATACCCTGTTTTTTTTTGTAAAGATATACAAACAGATAAAATTTAACCATTCAGCGGGTGATTTCTTTTTTGCAAAAAAATAATGAAAATTTAATGAAATGAAAGAATATTTTACCAAATACCCTGCTTTTTGTACATTTGTACAATTAGATGAAATTTAACCATTTAGAGGATGATTTCTTTCTGCAAAAAAATTAATGAAAATTGAATGAAATGAAAAAATATTTCACCAAATACCTCTTTTTTGTAGATGTATACAAATAGATGAATATCTAACTTCATCCATTTTTTCCATTTGGGATCATGTTTTGAAGGTTTTCAAGATATCTTTTTTTTAGTAAAAGCTTATGCATTGATTGTCATTACAAGTTGTAGTGTTTTGTATTATTTAACATTTACTGACTCTAGCTATATTATGTGAGATTTTCCCTACTTATTACACAATAAATGTATATATTCACATATTGTTTCATTTTTAATCACTGTATTTATTCGATGTAGATATATCTCCTCTCTCTCCTCTCTCTCAAGATATCATATGAGTCGAATTACAAAAAATTATCAAAACTTAAATGCCATACATTCAAAATCTAGATGCCCTATGAGTTAGAGTTATGTATATAATTATGCAAAAAATTATCAAAAATTGAATGCCATACATTCAAAATCTATATACCATATAAGTTCAAATTAAGTAAAAAAATAATCAAAACTCAAATACCACTTAAATGCCGCTCAAGTGGCACTCAAATGCCTCTCAAATGAAATACAATATAAACTCGGCGAATTCATCCAACGTCGTAACTCATTGCATAACCTCCAAGATCTAATCCACAAAAAAACACTTGGTAGGGAGATCTGCTCATATATTACTACTATTCTGTGATGAGGTAAATGGTTTACTTACACACTACTAAGCTGTGTATGTCTAAGCCGAGGGCTCCTCACTGTTGGTAAAGTCAGTCATTAGTTTTACAATACCTTGTTTGTGCTGAATTGGTACAGGTTCACCTCTGGGTTGAGATAGACTGTTAACTTTCAGGCCTGTAGAGGCTGACTGCATTGTTGTGGCTGCACAGATGGGAATCTGCCAGCACAACCCCCCTAGCGGAAGGTAATGGATGTCAAAATCTACTACAGTGGTCTATGTTTGGTTTAGGAAATTGGGGAGACAACTACTCGGTTTGTATTCAATACTAAGCTCTACCAAGTTGGGACCTCTGGCATTAGAAGTGATGCGCTTAGTTGGGGTTGAGGGTTTCTTTTAGTTGTAGGTAGCAGGGGAAAACATATGAAAACATTGGCTGTAAAATGACAACGTTCACAAGGGCTGTGGGAGGCCTGGCTCTATGGTGAGGGAGAGGATAAGAGGAACAGGAAAACACTGTAAACTGCCACTGAAGGGTTTGAGCTGCCCGAGAGCAAGCGAATTTCTAGGGAGCTGTCGCACTGCGCTAACTGATTTTTGGAGCAAATTTGCTTGGTTTTGGGCTCAGTGGTCTTCAGCAACTCATTATTTGTATTTTTACTTTACTGGTAAGTAGTATTCTTCAGCCATGGTCCTCAGTCAGTGAAAGGGATGTTGACGACAGAGAGGAACGTTGCAGACAGAAAGGAAAAAAAGGGCGGCTGCCCTGCAGTAATGCTGCTCTCCCAAAGTAAATTATCATCTTCTTGCAGCTGAAAGCAACTCATTTCTATTGCACTGAAGGTTGACATACAAGGCAGCATGCAGATTTTACCAATGGTGGTTCTGTCTGTGTCATCTAAAGTTTCAAGTGGATATGCCTTTTCTTGTCTAAGAAAAACTGGTTCAATCTTGTCTGGAATTTCTACAAGCATCAAGCCGCAGTGTGCGAGTGGTGGTTAGAGGGTATTCTTCCACAGGTTTTTAGAAGGCCGCATTTATCTAAATCACAAATCGGCAAAGGTTGCCCTTGAAAATCGGTAAGGATTTTGTTATGGCGTCTTCTACATTTTGCGATCTAGAAAAAGAATTGTTGATATCAAAACTAACGCCATTTCCCTTTCCATGTAGTATGAGCCATTTCTGTAACTTCTAACCCCCTGGACTGAACGACGGCTCATTTTTTGAGAGATAACACTTGGTCGGGTAATATACCAGGTAGCTGAACTTCAGTGAGTACCACTTCTATCTTCTGAATTTTTTGTAAGTACTCAGACTAAGGGAAGTGCTGATGTGACCATGTCTATTGTAACCTTCTGACTACAGTCTATAATAAAGTTTTCTTCCAATATGTCCAGTTCTTTCTCACTTTCAATCAGATGGCGTAATAGCTGTCCATAATGTAGTTGAGGCTTTATATTCCCATATGGCTGTTCAGCAAACGAACGAAGTGACTTGAGCATAATCTTAGGAGGGTTCTGAAATTTTCTCAGTAGAGGGGGAGATAAATTCTAGGTATTACTGCCTGAAAAAGCTAAACCACTTGCCCGAAATTCTCCGAGTTCAAATGGAACGAGGCGGGAGTCGCAAAACTCTGTACCAGCTATATGATAGGTACAGTCTCTTGAGGGGAGGGGAATCAGTGCAAGGGATAAAGCAGTTTGGGTGAAGGGGACTAGGAAAAGTAGTAATGGCACAATTTTTGCCCTAGCATTTGCACACAGCATGTTGGATTGCCTTGTCAGCTCTAAAGCTGCTTGAATTGATTTTCTTGGGTCAACAAAGGGTTGGTAGGGCTAAAGTCCGGCCTTATTTGTGCTAACTGGCCTGGTAGTGTCTCTGTACTTTAGAATTGCTCAACTGAGTTGGTCGTACTTTTGTGACATTGGGAGGAAAGAAACCTTCTATTTTTGGGTCTAGACACGAGCTCTACGGTTGGACTGGCTTGAGAAACAATAGAGCTGTTTTTGGTAAGAACCGGCTGTTATTTCAGGAAATCTACTAATTGGGAAGATGGTAGGCCAAGCAAGAAAGATACAGTAGCACAGGGTTTGTAAAGGTTTTTGGCTATGTGATTGATGGAATGATGGTTCAAAATTGGAATTTTTCTCTGGCAAGCAGCTGAAACCTGCTTATGCTGCAGGGTTGCCCAGGAGACCTAAGAAAAAGACTGTAGGCAATTGGTTGTACTTCTCAACTCGTACTAGCAGTTGAGAAGTACAACCAATTGCGGGTGGTTAGGGCAACCAATGTGGCCACTGGTTGTTTCCTGACATGGTTGTAGGCACAGGTCTGCATGGACATCATCGGATACAGTGATCTAGTTGGTAATATCTCAACACTGGGGTAGTATCCTCAGTGAGGCTGAAGCCGCTTGCACTTGAAGCGGAAGGTCTGTACACAGCGGGGGTGGCAGGTGTTGTATGAGAAGTGTGCTGCCCAACTGGGGCGGGAGTAGCGCATTACCGAGGCGGTTTGGACATGATGGGAGAGTGGTTGCAATACCTGAGGGGAGGGCAGGGGGGGAGGGCGGTTGTCACCAATGGAGGGCAGTGGGGTGGCTCCTAGAGGTTGTTTGGGTACTACCTGTAGCCACTGCTTCATCTACGGCACCTCTAAAGCAATCTCCTGCGCTGTTTTTAGCAGAGGAGAGATGGGGTCTTCAACCGCTGGTGGTGGTGTCTGTTGTGTAATAAGGGCGGTTCATTGGAGTGTAGTTGGTAATAATAGCACTGATGTGAGTGGGTGGCTTGCTGGATTCAATGAGGGTTGCTTTGACACAATGAAGTAAACCTGGGATGAGAAAATGGGTCAATGGAAAATTAGCCATACTATTTCTAATCATCACTGTGGACGGGGTAACGCACTCGACTGTAGGAAATCCACACACCTTCAAGGCATATTTGCTGCCCTAAGAGTGAGGTTTGGCTTGACCTCAAGAAAAGCCATGTCTAGACTGGCTAGCCTCTGCAGATTGCACAAAACAACTCTGCAAGATCATGCAAATGAGGTAGAACGGTTGGTGCATATCGCATACAGTGACCTCCCAGCCCGATCTACGCAACGCACGATGCTGGAAATTTTCAGCATTACCATAGGAAATTCCAGCCTAAGTTTTAGGCCAAAATTTGAGGCATATGTGAGATTTGCTTGGAGTATGCTGCGCGTTTTTTTATTGGGAGTTGCATGCGCTATAGTTACCTTTCACTGGATGATTGAGTTGGTGGGGAGGTTTTTTTCGTGCCGGTTTGTTGGACTACGTTAAAGGGACAGCTTCGGCGACCAAATGGTTGCCGGTGCAAAGATTGTAGTATACAATAACTACCCTCTTTGGCCTATAGCTTGATCAGCTATGCTTTGCTTTGAACTTTTTATCAGACCTCAGTTTATTTTCGGCTTTTCCTATTGTTGAAATTTATCATTATTATCAATTATTAAGTATTTTGAAGTTAGCACCAACAAAAGCTCGTTAAAAAAAAATAAAAAATACTAATATTATCATTATTAATGTTATTATTACTATTCCTGCTACTGCTACCGCGATCGCTACCGCTAGTGTTATTGTAATTATTATTATCATTATTAATATTAATATTCTTATTAATTTTAATACTGATATTAATAATAATAATAATAATAACTAATGTTAATATTTAGTAATACCATATTAATGTTAAAATTAATATTATTGCGGTTGTGGTTGGGTTGCAGTTACAGTTTCCCCCGCCGCCGCCGCCACCACCACCACTATTAGCATCACCATTACTATTAATTTTTAGTATTACCGTTAACATTACCACCACCGTCATCATTATTGTTATCGTTACCATTATTATTGTTATTACCCTTATCATTATCACCATCGTTATCGTTGTCATTGTCGTTGTCGTTGTCGTTGTCATTGTCATTGTCGTTGTCATTGTCGTTGTCATTGTCGTTGTCATTGTCGTTGTCAGTGTCGTTGTCATTGTCGTTGTCATTGTCGTTGTCATTGTCGTTATTATTATCGTTATTATCGTTATTGTCGTTATTATCGTTATTGTCGTTATTATCGTTATTGTCGTTATTATCGTTATTGTCGTTATTACTATCGTTATTATCGTTATTGTCGTTATTATTATCGTTATTATCATTATTGTCGTTATTATTATCGTTATTGTCGTTACTATTATCGTTATTGTCGTTATTATTATCGTTATTGTCGTTATTATCGTTATTATTGTTATTATCGTTATTATTATCGTTATTATTATCGTTATTATTATCGTTATTATTATCGTTATTATTATCGTTATTGTCGTTATTATTATCGTTATTGTCGTTATTATCGTTATTATCGTTATTATCGTTATTATCGTTATTATTATCGTTATTATTATCGTTATTATTATCGTTATTATTATCGTTATTGTCGTTATTATTATCGTTATTATTATTGTTATTGTTGTTATTATTATCGTTATTATCGTTATTATTATCGTTATTATCGTTATTATTATCGTTATTATCGTTATTATCGTTATTATTATCGTTATTGTCGTTATTATTATCGTCATCGTCGTTATTATTATCGTCATCGCCGTTATTATTATCGTCATCGTCGTTATTATTATCGTCATCGTCGTTATTATTATCGTCATCGTCGTTATTATTATCGTCATCGTCGTTATTATTATCGTCATCGTCGTTATTATTATCGTCATCGTCGTTATTATTATCGTCATCGTCGTTATTATTATCGTCATCGTCGTTATTATTATCGTCATCGTCGTCATTATTATCGCCATCGTCGTCATTATTATCGTCATCGTCGTCATTATTATCGTCATCGTCGTCATTATTATCGTCATCGTCGTCATTATTATCGTCATCGTCGTCATTATTATCGTCATCGTCGCTATTATTATCGTCGTCGTCGACGTCGTCGTCGTCGTCGTCGTCGTCGTCGTCGTCGTCGTCGTCGTCGTCGTCGTCGTCGTCGTCGTCGTCGTCATCATTATTATTATTATCATCATTATTATTATTATTACTATTATTACTATTATTACCTGTATAATAGTATTTTCACCATAATTAATAATTATTGTCAGGAGTTACTGTTGATCAGTTTATCCTTGTCTAATAATTATTCGTGTATTTTATATTTTGCATTCTCCATACAATACGAAGTGCAGAATAATTTTTGCTTTGTGATTCTTTATATCTGTTACCAACAATAACTTCCGACAACATTTTTATTATTATGGTGTGAAGAACAATAGTATGTTAAGAAATGATATACAAAAAATAACGATATTCTTTCAAATAATACTGTACAAGTAGTAATAATAGGTTTTGCAATGTTTTAAACCTGTCTTTGTTGCGGCTAGCTTCAAAATATTTAATCATAATAATGATAATAATAATAATGATAACGATAATGATAACGATAACGATAACGATAACGATAACGATAACGACAACGGCAACGGCAGCGGCAACGGCAACGGTAACAGTAACTGTTAGGACATATGTATACATTATTTGTTATGTGCTATTAACCTATTATCACATGGCTATGCTTTATGGAAATGTTACATATTGCTTGTTGTAATTTATTATAGCTCTGGATTATACTTTTGCTATACCAGCTCTCTGCATATGTATGAGTGGGATATCTTTGACCATTTCATTTGTATTGTAAACTCAGGTTAGAAAATACACATTCTATGAGAACATAACAGTAACAGTAACAGTAACAATAACAATAATAATAGAAATACAAAACAATAATAAGAAAAGCAGTAAGTAAACTGTGATCTAATAAAAAGCTTTCAGCAAAACACAGCTGATCAAGCTATGGGCCAAAGAGGGTTATTAATGTATACTACAATCTTGGCACCGGCAACCATTTGGTCGCCGAAGCAGTCCCTTTAACTTATGCCAACAAACCAGCACAAAAAACAGCGCCCAATAAAGCAATCAGCCAATGAAATCCATTTAAAAGTTGCCAAGATAACAATGGGCAAAGCAACTTCAATAAAAAAGGTACAACATATTCAAAACAAAACACATATTTTTGAATGAAATTTTGGCCTAAAACTTAGGCTAAGGAAATACGTATCTGCAACAACACCTCCTTGCCATGCAGCCAACAGACTTATCTGAGGCAGTACGCATAGGCAATGAGTAACTGCAAATGAAGACCTCCATGATGAGTGACCTGATCACATACGGATGGTCAATGAAGAAACAGAAGAAGAGAGCAGAGACCCGGCCACTTGTCATTCACCACCTCCAGCACCTCTCAACTCACCAAGGCAGAAAGTACATCAAGTTCCAGTCGCAGCTACAAACAGCTTCTTGCTAAGGATTGCTGCGTTGCTGCAAGCGCTAGCCATGGAAATCAAGCTACTGAAGCAGCAATGAACCTGTACCCCTAAACCACTGACGGAGACCACCCTCACACTGCGGTGTTGGAGCTGTGGGGAGGTCGGGCATATGTCAGGATCATGTCCCAGAGTGCAACTGGCAACCAAACCCAGCTATCCTGTCAAGCAACCGGGAAACGATCAACGCCCTTAATAGAGTTTCTGGCCTCTAGCTGTGAATGGACAATCTATGGAGCTGTCAAGAAAGACTGACCAGAAGTAAATACAACCAGTGCAGACCACCTTGTGTTAGAATGCCCCTACCAAACCAGTCACGTCTTGTCAAGAAAGATGGACAAACGGCCAGTGTCGATTTTAATAGACACTGGGTGTACAAAAAAACCTGTTGTCAAAACACACCTACCGTCGATTCTCGCAAAATGTGAATGATACACTGCAACATAGTGAACCCAATGGTTTGGTGGCCGATGGCTCCAAGGTAACTTTCTACGGAACCATCAGAGTGCCACTGCAACTCCAAGACTTCTATACAGGGACCAACTTCCTCATAAGTTACATCAGTGAAATTGCTATAATTGGCATACCCTTCTTAACCAGCCATGAATACTCAATGAAGTTTAGTGACTCCACAGTCACAATTAATGGACACAGAAAGCCATGCACCGACAAGCATGGGAGACCGTTGGACAGCATAGGGCTGCTGCAGCCAACAGCAAGTTTCTGGGATGAAATTCGAGTAAAATTTCCTTGCAAGGAAATAAATACTCCTGCAACTATCCCCCTGGCAAAGCTACCTGCAAGAAAACCACAGCTTACGCTGGTAAAAGATGCACCCGCACAGCAAGTTTGAATCGAATTGGATGAAAACTGTGGACTACAGGGCAATACATGTGAAAATTACCCCCTCACCCCTGTTCGCCACGCCCCTTGCAGAAAAGGGAGTTCCCTGCAAACTAGAGACAAGGAAAATAACCCAAATCAACCATAGCATTTGACACACATGACCAAGCTGAACAATCTAAGCTGTAAAAAAAGGAGTGGAACATGGAGACCGTATGAAGCAATAGTGGAAGAACAATGGAAAGCCAGTGAACTGACTGCAACAGATAGAGAAACGGTAGCAGCACCACCGTGATTAGTTTTTACAGAATCAGTAAGGAATTTTCGACCCGCTCATCTTTAGTTTCAACAGTTTGCTGCCACTTCCAGCCCACTGGAACCCTTCAGAGATATCCTTAGTACCTCCAGTCAGCACAAGCTTCCTGTGTTCACAGGAAAGGAAATGAGTCATAGCTGCAAGAAAACTCACAGCCAAGAAAACCGCATCAGTCTGTTAGCTAACAACCAAAGAGCAACACCTATGGATTACACAGCACCAGATCCGAACTGCTTACAACTACAAAATGAACTGGAATATATGCTCCTACTTGAGCCGAACCTTGCCAACTATACTGAAGAGATTAAAGAAAAGTTGCTGCTTGCTATGCCAACAGTTGAGCTCTTTATTACCCCCATTGCCGCATTATCATATTACCGCCTGCTGATGCAACAAAGAAGAAGAAAGCTGCATCCAACCCGACAACTAGCAATGGTGAGTTTACACCTTCTCAAATTTCTGATTACGTTTACAAGCACAAAACTTTACAAGATCTGCTGGCATTGACAAAGTTAAACCAACCTACATTATCCAGAGCACTGCTCCAAACCCCAGGGCCCTTGCCACAGCGTGTTGACAAGGAAAGGTCTAAGCAGTTGAAAACTTCTGCTAATACTCTCTGCCAAAAAGTAGTAGTATGTCATTGTGAAAATAAATATCTCAGAGTAGGAGATAACTCTATGCCAGCCTAGGGTACTTCTATACCGGCTTAGGGTACATCTGTACCGGCCCAGGGTACCTTGACAACCTCAGGGTGGTTAGTCGTTCAGTGCGAAAAGGTTTCAGGAGTTTCGCATGGTCTCAGGAATATAAACCCAGAGACAAACTTGGTGAAAGGAGGGAGTGTAGCCTCTCAGCTTGCATACAAACCAGAAAGAGGGTGTCGTGAAAACTGGCAGCCCGTGCAGGAAAAAATAGATCCTGTTGAGCTTGAATTGAGTGAAATCCCTGATGACATCGATCAGTTAGAGCATGAGCAGTTGCGTAAACCTGCCAATTTGACACACCTGCTGTGAAAGTGCGCAGCATTCCTAATACAAATTGTATTGTTGTAGACAAAGACTCGTTATCGTAAGTGAAAATTGAGCCTAAGCTGAGAGTACAGGTAGTACAGGTCACCTCGGAGGCAGAAGTGAAACAACTCCCCACTGATATCTACCCCTCCAGAACGAGCAAACCGTAGATGATGAGCCTACCATCTCCTATGGGATGGATGGAAAAATGAACCCCGCCCGATTGGAAATGGTCAGTTGAGTGGCCAATGCCACTGAAGACAGAATCGCCTTAATTACAAAGGTTCCAGTGATACTGTTTGCACTAACTGTTAGTTCTAAGCCCGCAACCTGTGGCAGCTATGAGTACACCTAGCCCAGCATTATACATGGTACTATTGCCGGTGCACATACTCAAGTGAAAGTAGGGATGCCGTGTGCACACACCAAGCTAAGTTTGATGCACCTGATGATGATATTCATCACGAAGAAAACTTGAATAAAATAGCTGGTCGACAGACCAAGTTACACAAGATTGTGCAACTTTGTACGGTGGGCAGACCCGCCTTAGTTTAAGAAGTGTCGATTGACTCAACGTGGAGAGAGTCCAGCCACTGGGAAAATTTCAGGGAAAGAAAAAAACTCATCAGTTCACGGATCAAAGGAGCGAAGGAAACAGACACCACCAATTATGGCAGATCCTCCCCAGGGATATACTATTCCCAAAAAACCGAAGAAGTCAGCCGCCAGTGCAAGATTGGCGTTCCCTGAGAGGGACAATCGTTCGAACCCTATTATCAGCCCCTATTATCGTTTCGAGACCCTCACTGCTCTTCCTACAGGAGATTAATTGATTATCTGAGGCTATGGAGGGTAGAGTTGATTAGCTAAACCAGAGCGTGAAGTCATTACGGCGGCTCCTAGTGACAGGACGATTGTATGAGGAGGACACCGTAGTTGCGAAGTCAAAAGCGCGACTGGTAACAACTCAGATGGAGCATCTGAGGACTCATCAAGTAAATAGCATCAGATGAGACCTCTTTTAGAGACGTGTCTATGCTTGAAATTACCTGCACATAAATCTATATCTGTAAAATATATACTCATGAGTGCGGAGACACTCCTCTTGATTTGCCTTGATCATATTTATTATTGAAGACTGGATGTCTTTAATAGTGAGAGATATGTAGTGGGTTTTATTGGCTACATACAGTGACCACTACTGTGCAGAGGTCCTCCTGATGGTGGCTACCACGGGCATGCCTCCAATGAATGCAACAGAAAAGACCAGAATCTATTTTAGTGATTGTACTGCTGTCAAAAATGATTATTAATAATAATTAATCACACCGACGCTGGATATTACTACCCCGACCTGGGTATTTACTACCCCCGACCCTAGGTAGCCCACCCGGTCAGTAACAACATGGCTGTTATAACCTGGGAGACAAAACCTAGTCCAAGTGCCTCCAGATGCCACCTCCCGAACTTACCTACACTTAGATTTAGAGGAGTGTGAACCCAAGGACAAGAAAGACCAAAGAACTTTCAGGGATTACATTAACCTATCACTGGCCAAGCTTACCATAGACTCTGCCTCTTAATTCTGGGCGCCAGTGCTCTTTAATTCAGTTTTCATCATTTTATTGGAAAATGCTGTTTACACTAGGCCAAATGACTTTCTGCCATGCTTCGTGTGCGTGGTTAGAAACTTTCCATTGATACTCTGTAACTTTGCCTATAAAAGGCAAAGATTTTGTAATACTCTTTGCATTACCTCGTACCTGTGCAGTGCATTAACACTCAGCGTTACATTAGATTGCCGCTTTATATTCTGCTATGAATGAAGGATATATTTATACACTACTTGAACGCTCCTAGCACGTATGTCTGAGCCGAGGGCTCGTTTCCAGTGTCAAATTCGGTCGTCTACTTTGCAACACTTTGTTTGTGCCATGCCGGCACCGGGTCACCTCTGAGTTGAGGTAGACTGTGGATTATCAGGAATGAAGTTGCTGACGTTATTGTTCTGGCTGAACAATACTGGACGTCTACCAGCACAACCCCCTAGAGGAAGGTAGCGGACATAAGAACTTCCTACAACAATCTCTATTGTTAGATTGAGAAGTACTAAAATTTAGGAGTTTCTCAAGTCGATCAAACGCATACAATGAAATTTTTCCCCAAGCTTAGGAGCAGATTGGCAGCGGTGAAATTTTCCCCAAGTAGCCAGCATAAAAGTATATTGTTTTGAAAAAAAATGACAACCTTTCATTGTTTTAGCATGGTCTGTAGTTTTAAGGCCCGCGAAACACAACGATTTTGTCACAGAAATAGCAAAAACAGTCGGTTTTTCTCCATTTGACACATTTGTCTACAATCAAGAATGCTGGATTTTTACCGGCTGGCCCCACGATTAGTGACAGGTTTATGATTACGATTGATCAATGCAGACAGCGCACATCCATTTCTTTCTACTTTAACCTTCCGAGCCATGACGGCCAATGTCTTCACTGCAAATAGTTGATAAACACCATCATGTCCGTATTCGTTTTGGGTGGAGGGTAGCAACAGGATATATGAGGATAACTTCTCTGAAAGCGCCAATTTCGGGGTTGAAAATTTCACTGTGTGGAGAGGTCTTTAGTTCCGTGATGAATGTTGCAGCCTTATTTTATCCTTGAGCTGAGCTATATTGCTCTCTGGTGGGATTAAGCTTTTTTTCAGCAGAAGTTTACCTACATTCAATTGAATGCAGCCATTGATAGAAAAATGAAGCAAATAAGTTTAGGTAAAATCAGCATAACGTAATTTCAATATTATTAAATTATTTGTCATGCAGAACCATTCAACGGTGTGTAATTCTATCTCAAAAAATATATTGAGAATGCTAATCATTCCTTAGGGAAGGGCTGTGGCAAATTAGTGGTCAGCCTCAATCATTTCTCCCATCTTGCAGCACACATGGAGAAGCTGACCAAAGGTAACTTATTGTTACGCAAGTAATTAGTCGAACCTATGACCATTGATTTATATGTCCTTGTAACATTCCCAAGACTCACATTTAGTTTATGCAGATCTGGTCCTATTACACTACTGGGGCTTTGGTATTCCAAGTGTCTGCCAAACATACACCACCTAATGCGACTGCGTGCTTTGTTTACTATTAGAAAATTTCACATAAGTTCACTGGCTTAGGAGTGAAAATTTTGCGAGATAGTGCACATAGTCTTTAATAGACGTAATGCAAACATCTCAATATCCAGTACTTCTCAGAATGGAGTCATCATTCAAGATCGTAAATGACTTTTTGTTTACTCAAGGCTCAAGGGACGTTTGAAATTGTTAAAATAAATTTTGCTGCAAACTTCAGGTTGATAAGGTAAATATTTGTGGTAGACTAAAAACACTTTCCACATACCAATTACTACAAACAAACAATTGAGTTTAATGAAAAAAAGCCTAATACATTCAAAAACAATATTTCAGCAACGATAAAATATATCAATTTTTTATGAAACTTGGCTCCACTGGAGTTGTTCTTATACAAATTTGCACTAGAAACAGCTGACCACACTTTGATTACTTCACTAATGCTTCTTGTACAGCAGACAATTCCAAACTGCCCGACTGGAACTGGATACGTGAAAGATGAGTTGATGTCATTTCAATTTATAATTTATTCACTAATTTACTTTACATTGATAGTGGTAAGTCAAGTTGAAATTGTTGTACCTGCCGATTCAATTCAATTTTTAAACAAAGATAAACATAGCATGTTGATCAATTACTGTCAAAAAATTGGATCGCTTGGTAATCAGGGGGTTTTTCAGCCCCGATTGCCTTGGTTTACATGTTGCATTAGGTAGCCACCATTCTAGGGACAGATAGTTTGCCTGAAAACGGAATATGCAACTGTAAGTTAAAAACGATGATGACAAGGAAACAATTCTACAAACTTTGAATTTTTTTTTTAACTGTGTTGTGGTTGGTGTAATGTAAAGCCATCAAATTCAAGCACATCACAGCTAAAAGCTCTCCAACTAGTTAAAGTCATGCTATTTGGAAATGGCAAACATTTTTATGCTTCAAATGTGAACATACGTGGGTTCAGCTCCATCTCCTACACCACCTGCAGCAGCGCCATCCACTATACTCCCGCTCCTTTTTGTTTCTAAACCACTTTCGGGATCATCAGTTGCAGCTGTAGCACCGGCAGCAGCTGCATCTCTAGCCAACTGCTGCTCTTTTTTCCTTTCTTCTCTTCGCGCTTTTCTACAAGAACATGAACAGAAATTAACCACTTCAACATTGACAACAATGAGAACCATTCATGTTTTTTGTTTTGTTTTGTCTTAACTGTGCCTCGAGGGCAACCCTAAATACGGGTCTCATAAGGCGTTGATAGTTACTTTCCCTGCATCCAATGATATAAGGTTGGCTTAGTATGAGCAGATCGATCAGAATAACCACTAATGCTAAAAGCTTGTCAAGTGTTTGGGTGGGGGGGGGGGGGTGTGATGAAATAAGAATGGAGAGTTGTGTATTAGATTTCAGGATTTTAGATTAGCAGTAAGTGTTTCAATTTTGCCCAACATGGATACCACCCACAGCTTGTAGTCTTTTTCATCCCACCGGTGCATGCATGTTTTACTGCATCGTTTTGTTCTAATGAGCAAAACTCCAAATTATAACAAGGCCGTCAACGTATCAAGTTGATTGGCGGACTTGGCATATAATGTGCATATATTAGTTCTGATAGAAGCCTGCACAACTAATAGAGATTTTGTTTAGAAATGCATCATTTTAATAGGTAAATTGTCGAATGGTTGTCTGATCTGTGATGTTAGCTATAATTGATGCTGCTGCATAAACCTGTCAGATATTTATGGTAATCCTAAGAACAGTTTTCGGTGAAAGTTATTGGACTATGCTGGATGTTTTCCTCCCCATTTAGGTCCTTGTCCTTATTCCCTTTGTTTCATGATTCGTTTATTTTGGTTGCGGATTTGGTGTTAGGTTTACTCGAGTAAAACAGCTGCTAGTAGATAATAAAGGTACTGGGGTGCATAATAGGTCAAATTGATGAAGTACATGTATATACTAAAAAGTAGAGAACGAAAAGAGTGTAAACAAGCTTTTTGATTTGTAAATATCTAATACATATTTATACATATACATATATATATATA
>CALYOO010000620.1:0-19457 GCA_945261195.1 Cryptosula pallasiana
TCTAACCACCAGATCTACAAGTCAACTATTCTTCAATACAGATAAATAACAGGTTATGGGCCCAGAGCCTCCCGATTGAAAAGACAAATTGTGGATTACTATAATGGCAGACGATAAATGGAGTATAGAAAAGTTAGACGGTGCCAACTGGACAACATGGAGGTTCCAGATGAAGCACATGCTATTGGCAAAAGGATTGTGGGGCTACGTAGATGGTAGTGTTACCCTGTCAGAAGAAGCCGACGAGCAAGTGAAGAAGGACTTTAAAGAATGCTCACAAAAGGCATTTGCGTTGTTGGTAATGGCCGTAAATACTTCTCAACTCTACCGGTGTCACACTGGTTGAGTGACACCGGTGTGACACCAGATCAAAAGCTTTACTTTCACAGTAAAGCTGTGAAACTTAGGTTTATTGGCTATAGCACCAGATCAAAAGGATACAGATTATTGGATGAGAAATCTGGGAAGTTTTTTTTTTGGTTTTTTTTTTTTTTTTTTTTTTTTTTTTGAAACCACGTCAATGCTACATATGTGGGTCTACACAACATCTCAAACGACACTGCAATCAAAGAGGTGAATATAGGAGCGATCACCAGGCAAAAGTTGCAGGAGAAGACGAATCCCGAAATGATGGTAGTAGCTGCAGCGAATGGCTTTTTGCTGCAGGAGCTGGACCTGACTCGGTGGCCACTACTGACCGATGGTTGATAGACTCGGGGGCTTCAACACACATGACTAATCAAAGAGAGCTAGTGGTCAACTACAGAGAGTTTAAACAGCCCGAACTGGTAAGACTAGGTGATGGTCGAACGGTAGAGGCAATCGGTCAGGGTGACATACGCATGGAGATGCAGTTTCAAGTCAGTAAGTCAAAACCTGCTACACTAAATGATGTGCTATATGTACCCAAGCTTTCATGCAACCTGTTCTCTGTACGATCAGCTGTGAAGAGAGGAAGTACAGTGAAGTTTGGCCACACAAAGTGCTGGATTCGGTGCCATGATGAAAAACTGCGTGGCATGGGCACACTAGTTGACAAGCTCTACGAACTTGACTGTAAATCGCTACACTCTACAAACGTTCAAGAAACAAGCATTGCTAGGACGTGCGACATGGATTTATGGCATCAACGACTTGGACACTTAAATGAACTGCAGTTACGCTCTCTCATAAATGGACAGTCGGTGAAGGGTATTGACAGTACAGTAGTGAAGGGCGAACAGCTATCCTTCTGTGAAAGTTGCGTGACAGGCAAGATGACTCGCAAGCCTTTTCCCAAATCAAGTGAAGGCAACTCCACACGTAAGTTACAATTAGTGGTTAGTGATGTCTGTGGGCTAATGCAGACTGATTCGCTAGGTGGTAGTAGATACTTCGTGATATTTACGGATGATTACTCACGCTGCACTGCTGTGTATTTTGTGGAACATAAGTCGGAGGTATTTCAAAAGTTCAAAGAGTTTGAAGCTGCAGCCATGAATAGTTCAGGGGAAAATATGGCGGTGCTGAGGACAGACAATGGGGGTGAATACCTGTCATCAGAGTTTGAAGCGTATCTAAAACACAAAGGCATCAAACATGAGCTTACCGTCCCGTACTCGCCAGAGCAGAATGGCATCGCCGAACGTTTAAATAGAACACTAATGGAGGCGGCACGAACAATGTTAAACCATGCTGGATTGCCTAACAACTATTGGGCTGAAGCAGTGGCTACAGCAGCTCATATACGTAATCGTGTAGTATCATCTTCACTGTGTAATAGTGTCACACCTTTTGAAATGTGGTATGGTATAAGACCAGATGTAAGTAGTTTTAAAGTTTTTGGCTGCGTAGCCTATGCACATGTTACAGACAGTCTGAGACAAAAGCTAGACAGTAAAGCTGTGAAACTTAGGTTTATTGGCTATAGCACCAGATCAAAAGGATACAGATTATTGGATGAGAAATCTGGGAAGTTTTTGACTAGACGTGATGTACTTTTCAATGAATCAGATTTTTGCATTGATCGAAATCATGCTGATAACTGTTGTAGAAGTGAACCTGAAACTGTAAATGGTGGAAAGAGGCTCAATATGGATATGGAAACTGTCAGCACACATCGTAGCGCTGGCAAGTCTGCTGCTCCGCACCCATGCCGTCGATCAGAAAGAGATAGAAGGCCACCAATACGATTCGGTATTGACGAATTTGTGAGCCACATAGCCTGCGCTGCAAATGAATTCGTTGAGCCCAAAAGCCTAGCAGACGCTATGAATAGTGAATATGCGATGGACTGGAAGGCAGCAGCAGATCTTGAATTCAAGTCACTGCTGGACAACGACACCTGGGATCTCGTAGAGCTGCCAAACGGAGAGAGACCTGTAGGATGCCGATGGGTCTTCAAAGTAAAACACTCAAGCGATGGAAAAGTCGAACGTTTTAAAGGTAGACTTGTGGCTAAGGGCTATTCACAAAGACCTGGCATAGACTACGACGAAACGTTCTCACCGGTAGTTCGCTACTCGTTGATACGAACGCTGCTAGCTCAGGCAGTAAAAAAAAACTTACTCGTTCACCAAATGGACGTTGAAACGGCATTTCTAAATGGCCAACTGACAGAGGATGTCTACATGCGTCAGCTGGAAGGATATGAGCAACCAGGAAAAGAAGACTTGGTGTGTAAACTGAAGAAATCATTGTACGGGCTCAAACAATCGCCGCGCTGCTGGAACTATGCATTCAAATCATTTGTTGAATCTATTGGATTTAAGCAGAGTGATGCAGATCCATGTGTATACGTGCAGCCTTCTACACTCACTATTGTAGCTGTATATGTGGACGACCTTATTCTGATGACACAAACAGAAGATGAAATGACCCATCTAAAGGACAAGTTCAAAAGTCAGTTCAAGATGAAAGACATGGGACAAGTTCATTACTGCCTTGGAATCTCAATGGAGAGAAGTGATGAAAAGCTTGAGATGCATCAGAAACAGTATATACAGCAAATAGTTAGCAAATATGGACTTGCTGAAGCTAATCCAGTGTCAACACCCTCTGATGCCAACGTCACACTACAGAAACATGATGGAATCAGTCAAGCAGTGAATGCTAAACTATATCAATCGATGACAGGCAGCTTACTCTATCTGGCAATTGGTACAAGACCTGACATTGCGCAAGCAGTGGGAGCTGTAACCAAATTCAATGCAAATCCAAATAATTCTCATCTTACTGCAGTGAAGAGAATATACCGCTACTTGAAAGGAACCATCAATCATACATTACAGTATTCTACGTCAAGTGAAGACCAAGTAATTGGCTATTCTGATGCTGACTATGCTGGTGACCTCGATGACAGGCATTCAACTACAGGAAAAGTGTTTACTTTGGCAGGAGGTGCGGTTAGTTGGTTGAGCAAAAAACAGCCTGTTGTTGCTCTATCGACCACTGAGGCTGAGTACATAGCTCTGTGCTCAGCTTCCCAAGATGCTGTATGGATAAAGCGCCTGCTGGAAGAAATTCGCCCAACAGAAACCAAAGCACCGATTTTGATTCACGAAGATAATCAAGGAACTATAGCTATGTCAAGCAACCCTGTTGCACATGCTCGGACTAAACACATAGACATAAAATATCACTATGTTCGCGAAGCTAAGGAAAATGGACAAATTGCAGTGCAATACTGCCCTACTGATAAAATGGTGGCAGACATCCTTACAAAACCGATACCACGAACTAAATATGAGCAGCTGAGAGCGGCTATGGGTGTTGTGCGGTAGACTCGTTGACGTTGCGCTGTGTGCTGGTGGTGGGTCAAATTTAGTGGGAGTATTGTTATAGCATCACATATGCTTTATGGTAATTTGACATATATATCATATATAACTCTGTGCAATGTATTGAGGTATTACAGTACTGCTGTTTTTTATATTATGCTAGCTATGCTTTCTTGATGTTATGTGCTGCCAATACAGTCTTTGTCTAACCACCAGATCTACAAGTCAACTATTCTTCAATACAGATAAATAACAAAAACATCACGTTGTCTCTTTACAGGCATCAAAAGACCACCTGCCTTGCTATGCACAGGGAGAGATGTCTCATCAATTCATGACTATGAGGTTTCAATGGTGGAGCCATTGCATGACATAAAAAATGTGATCAATCGGGTGTTTGATGAGCTACCCCATTGTGTTGAAGATGGCTACCTCAAAGGAATAATTAAAGAAGCTCTTGAGTTGTTTCGAGGTAAAAACAAAAATGTACTTCACCGTCTGCTTTCCAACCTAAGATAACATTTCCTAATCAACACTGTTCGCAATGAAATTGTTAGGGGATATAATAGAATTATTTTCGAGAATTGTAAGACCTAACCTTGTTTTTAGTGCAGAACCGTGAAATGAAAGGGAGCGATTGCCGTTTGAATTTTGTAAAACTGGCCAGCTACATCTCCAGCAAGCAGCCTGTGAAAGAAAGCAAGAAAGTGCTGACACTTTTAACATCATTAATCGAGCTCCAAAGAATAGCATACATGCAAGAGAAACACAGAACTCCTCGGATAATTCTCAGGGCATACAACCAGAGTTTTGTTTTTGCTGTATGCTACCTGAAATTATTCAACGACCCAAAATCGAACACAAGAAGAGCGATGTTTGGGTAACCCTTTCACGCATTGTCCATTCACCTTGCTGAAACAATGCGCTTGACAAATGGGAGATCAATTGTTGCAGAACAGGCAGAGAGGCATTTCAACACTCTCAGGTTTGCCTTTTTATTCGCTAGAATCTTTCTTTTCAGTAAGTTGATAAGTTTCATAATGCACAAAAACTAATACTCCACAACCAATTTAGCCTGATTAAGGTTTTCACGCAAAACAATTGTGTTAACAATTACTTGATTAACTCAAAAATGCACCACATGGTCCATAGTTGCAGATTTAGACTGGATTAGCAACGAACAAAATTTTATGTTTCAGACAAATTTCTCTAAGAACATCAAACAGACAAAATGCTCATGTCATCACCAATGCGCTCTTCAGGCTATCTGTCCAAAGGAAGTATAACACTGACAACCAGTCATACTTTGACACACAAATGTCCAAGGTTTCCAGAGCTTGTAGAGGACTGTCGCTTGGATTAAACACCACTCTGTCTGGGAGCTTCCTGAACGAGAACCAAACTGCTACCTTGAACCACTTTCGCAGAATTGCTGATTATCTAGAGCTAGGAGCAGGTGTCTGGTATAAAATGGATGATGCTGCATTGATTTTTTTGGATGGATACAACGAGTTAAGTGAGCACTTGGAAGGACCATCACTAACACATTAAAGGTACATGTAACCTATAATAATCTAAATGAAATTTACCACTAAAAGTTTAGCAAATCCTAAAGGTCACAAATTTGTTTATACAGCATATATTCTTTGTTTATGAGTTGACCACAAAGCATAGCTACATAAAATGATAGATTGGGAGCCAAGTGCACCGCTTGCCTACGTTATTTGACTATTGGCACACTTAGCATGATTGGCAAACCACAAACATCCCAATAAGGTGCCGGGGCCAGTCAAATTATGATGACAGCTAATAATTGATCGGTTAATGAGAAATTGCTGTCAGTTATGTTACAATTTACATAATTATATCAAAAAAAGACGTAACTGCCATTGAAGTAGGATGATTGATTGAGAGCTTAAAGCAGGCTCGGGAGAAAAACCAATGATAATATATACTTTGATACGTAACTCAATTATACAGAGCTTACCGTAGGCAAGTTACACGGACTTTCTGAATGTCATGAGTTATGTCTGATAGACATGCTTGCCAGTGGGCTTCAAAAAAGGGCGCATCTTATCCCAATAAGCTTGCGAGTTGCATATCATAATATATTTGATTGTTACAAAAAACCTATTTGATGTAACCATAGCCAAGCTGAGTTACAACAATATGTTGCTTTCAGATCCACAAATGCAGAAGATATAGAGAAACGACTGGAGAAATCATGAAAATACTGCCTGCTTCAAAAAAAGCATTTGGGCATACCTTTCTTAACTGCAATGACCGAAAACGAAGACAAGCCGCAAACTAGTAAGTCATCGACGTCTTTAAAACACTCTGTTATTGAAGTTTTATACAATATTTTCGAGTTTTGATTCAAATCTGTTTCACAAATGGTGAAAATGAAAAATGTCACAACGGTTGTTGATAACCATTGTATACTCACAGGTCAAGCAAGCTTTCCTAAATGTGCAAGTTTGACAGAGTCTTTACGCAAAGAGAATCAAGATGATGATGGATCCACGAGCTTGTTTCCAGTTGTGGTAGCTGCTCCATGCATTACTGAAAGTAGGTGCTTATGATTAGTATCAACTAAATGAAGAAGATGAGTTGCTGTTAAAAAATATGTCATGAATCCATGTTCAACAGTAGTATTTTGTGAACAGAATCTGAATTTTTGCTGACCGAATATTAATAATACTCTATTCAACAATACTAAAATATTGATTATAAAAATTCATGCAAACATGGGATATTCAAATTTGGATTAAAAACGTAATTATTTATTCAAAAGTATTATCTGATGTTGCAGAGTATAGAGCTACGCATCAAGTCAAATCAAATAGTGTAGTAGAGGTGATAGACAAAGAAGTTCCATCAGCTGCTGCCACCACTAAAATAGCTACCTCAATGAACAGTGAAATATCAACACCAGAGTCTGCACTAACAAAGGATGGTGAGGTCATTTTATATTAATCTTGAAGGGGTGGTTACGCAGACAGATGTTTGTCCATTTAATGTCTTACGATGGAATCAGCAATAAACGTGCAAATCAAGAGGCCCAATTATAAGCCAAAGCAAAATATTGGCCAATGCCACTTAAATTTTCAGTGGCTTGTAACAAACTAAAAACTACCTGTGTTTACAAGCTCATTAAGTTTCTTTATGCAGAGGACAGATAGGCTCAAACAACTGCCAACCATGAAGATATGCTAATGTCATAGCGATTGCACAAAAACCAATTTTGACCCGAATTAATTTGATGTGGTTGGATTCCTGACAATGCAAATTAGGTTTCTGTAACTAATTTTGGATGGCAAATGACATAATGATACACCATTTTGATAATTTTTCAATTACCTCGAAAAACAAACAATAATAATGATTATTATAAAGTAGAAAAGAAGGTGTGATTTTGTTTCTTTGTACTGACTTGATATGATTGAAACACATCTAGTGGCAAAATAATAAATTTAAAACATGTGAAATAATAAATTTTCAAGGATGGTGATAATTATTATCACCATGCTTAAAAATGACATTACTATTTTGCCATCGGATATGAACCATGCAATATCCTCTCACCAATGTGCGATATTAAATTGGAAAACTACATCGATCTGTGTAGCTAGTGAGACATTGTAACAATGCTTCATATAGGTTCATCGCTACTGAAGCATGTGCACAGTGTAGTCACACCTCAATCTCTAAGATCTGATGATTGCATATGAAAAGTAAACGCATTGGCTAAATATAAATATATATACATTTAAGCAAATATAATCAAACTGTATACAGCAGCTGCTTCGACATCTGTTGGGTAATCAGAGCAGTACAGAGTTAAGCAAGGTCATGCTGTTAAGACAACCACTAACTGATTGTTAGATTGCATGCATACATATATTGAGACAGCTCGAAGTAACAACCCATAAATTTTTTTAACACCCAAAACAAGTTGCAGTCATTTATGAGTCCTTTTTACATATTAATCTACTATAATTATTTTCATTAGTACATTTATATATAAGAATGTATACTCATATGTAAATATTGTCTATATTCATGTTCGCGTTCATATGTATACAAGTGAGATGAAGTCAAAAGCCACAATTATTTTACATTTTAGATTTGGTAAAGAGAGCATTCAAAGAGACTTTCAAACATGCAAAAGTTCTAGATGCCTACTATTCCACGAGGGACCAGGTCAAAACCAACAGTGCACCAATCGTAAAGGCGAAATCAAGGCTGCTTGTAAGGAACTAAGGCCGATGTTATTGAAATGTAAACAGACGATTATTGAAATAGAGAAATCTGACATAACAAAGAAGTTTAAAGAAACACACAAAATCAGCTTACATAGCAAGGGAACATTTGAGAAGCAGCTGAGTGAACTCGAAAACTTGATACAAAAAGTAGATAGAGTGTTGGGAAAATAATTATCAACTCATTTATGTACTTACTTGTCTTCATTCGTCATATTTCTGTATTATCCCAAATCAAAGATTGTCATGTCAAATTTTTACCTACATCAATACATGAAGGCAGTTGAATGCATTCAGATTCATACAATACGCTCTGCTAGTTGAGCAAGAAACTTTTATGCAAATAGCAATGTGCAGATGAATAGCATGCAAGTATCATGTATCAATATATCATAGCCTAAATTCAAGTAACAGCAATAGTTTTTACAGTGCAGACAGACAATTTCTAAGATTATGTACATGAGCGTTTATTGGGTGAGGCAAGATTGGCACCACTTGAGCATGTCATGAGAGCACAGGCACAATTATGTTATGTTATGATAATGCAGACAAATGCTGAGCCAAAAGACAAATAATAGATCGGCAGTAAAAATGCAGAAATCTTTCTTACAGGCAGAGAAAATCTAATGATCCATATTGTTATCAAAATGCCAACAACATGACCACAGGCATCTCAGCTATAGAAGTTGAATGGACAGAAAATTCAGCACTGGCAATCCCAGAAAAGAAATGACCAGCTGCTGGACAAAGTGTTGACAAATTGAAAAAGGTCTACTGCATTGCCCAGTATCAACCCCCTTGTGTGATTAACAACGTAGTAAAAAAGAGAGGAAATATAGCGATATGGGCAGAGGCTTCGACATGCAACAGCATATGAAAAAATAACATCAGCACTTTCCCACAACAATAATGCTAGAACAAAGTAGCACGTTAGACTTCAACATTGTAAATGTTAGCATTTTATGGCCCTAGCACACAGTGACAATTAAGACTTCAACTATGTAAACAATAGTATTTCATGGCCCAGGCACATAGTGACAAGTGGGACTGCATCGACATTGCACTGGCATCATTTATTCATCCTTGCTCTCACTTACTACAACCACCATTACCAATATAATTGTACTTTTACTATTAAAACTAGTGGCATTAGCAAGACTGAACTTGTAGTAGCAGTTGTAGCCCTATCAGTAACACTGATAACATCAACAACAGGCAACAAAATAATGTATAATATCATAGAATGTAATGATTCGTAATAAACTCGTAGGAGTAGTAGCGAGGTAGTAGGATTACTATCAAAACATGAGTTTAATGGGCAATACAATGCAAAAATCAGGTAACTCTTTCAAAACTTTAAATTGGAAAAAAACTGAAAAACTGATTTTATGTTTTTTTTTCAATTTTTTCACTTTTAGTTACTTCTATTAGCATATTTTTACTCATTTCATTTTGTTCCATTATTTTTACATCGCTAAAAAACAGATTATTTTAGTGTTAAAACTCATTCCCATGCAAAAATCAAGCAAGTTAGGACTTGCCTGGTTTATGCATTGTATAGTAAAAATTCTATACATATTTCCATCGCAAAAGTCAGGCAAGTTAGCTGAGTTGCTTGATTATTGCATTGCATTCAACATCATCATCATTGCAAATATCAAGCAACTCAGCCAATTTGCCTGATTGTTGCATTGTGACTGCTGACTGCAAGAAGTTGGCTTTAAATTTGTCTCTTTACTGCTTTTACGAGTCGAGTAATCAACGTTGTGGGTTTACCTTTCGCGTTTCCTGCGGTTTTTCTTCGTTACGAGCCGATCCAAGCGACCAACACCCAAACGGATAAAACAGTGACAGTTTCATACTTCACGCCTGCCAGAAATGGATCTGTATTCAGGTAAGACAATTTATTTAAGTAATCTGGAGTCAACACTGACCAGTTGTGATTCTGATTATCGTTTTACCCTAACTGAAATGTTCTGTCTGCATAAAAAATGACCTTGACACACCCTCTGCTTTTGGCACACCCCTATTAAATTTAAGATCGCCAGCAAACAATGTTCAGCTTTTTTCTGGTCAAGGTCAAAGTTTTCTATATAAACGATGCAGTACAGTTAATCTTCCCATTCTCTCGTACAACTTCGTACTACTCACATCTAGTAACTCTCTAGTAATATTTATTTACTCTCTCTAAATAACAATGCCTTTCACAAGAGCTCAGCTTGCTAAAGAGAAGGCTGATATAGAGGCGACAACAGCTCTATCGTTACAAGGTATTCAATAACAAGCTTGCTCTGTTCTAGTAGTAAACTAATTTTTACTGTTTTTATTATTTTATGTTCCAATGTATGTTATTTTCAACTAGGCTGTTTCACATTTTTTAGATGTTGAGCCATCTATCTCCGCTTTCGATGCAGCCGATGACAGCGATCTCGATCCTGATTTCGTCCCGGATGAGCGGGACGCCGCTTCAGACGAGGACCGAATGACGGACGATGATGCCGCTGACGTTGCGCTTGATATGGTTGCTCCAGCTGAACTTGCAGCTCATCCAGTCACACGGCGTTTGAGAACGCCAGCCTGGAGGACAGAGCAGCAAAGAGGAAAGCGTGCCTGTCGGGGCTTGTGCCCTCTTAACTGCCGGATGGGGTGCCGCACCAAGTTTTCGTTAGCAAGGCTTCATGATATCTGGGAGTCCTTTTACTCGATGAACTTTGACGCAAGGCGGCAGTGGGTTTACAGCTTTGTGAGCCGCAAGACAAGATCCGACCAAAGGCCTCATTATATCTACCGCCTGCCGGATGAGCAAAACAACCGAGTTGCTGTGTGCTGCAAGCTCTTCAATCGGTATGTTTGCACGAATAATCCAAACAAATTTGTGGAAGTTTTCATTTTTTTAAACATCCAAAAAATTGAGGAAGTTTTCATTATTTTAAACAAAGTTTTGATATGCAGTCATTTTTATATTCCACAGCACCATTGGGTACAGTGACAAGAGTAATCTTGTCATCCACATGATGCGTAATACCGCAGAAGGGGTGCTGTGTCCGGACATGGACAAGAGAGGCAAGGCCACCGACCCAAGAGCAGTCAATCGTGATGCTGTCAAGCGTCACATTCTCTCGTTTCCTGGTGGAATCTCGCACTACTGGTAAGAAATCGATTAAAATAATAATTTATATCTATTTCTCCTTTTGTGATTATCATCCATCAGACGATGAAGCGAAATTGCTAACCAGCTCTCTCAGATTTTTCTGTTTATTCGAAATTTCAGGCGTTCTCATGCACCTAATGTAAGATACGTAGCACCAGAGCTATCTTTCGCTGCCATGTACGACCTCTACAAGGAGTCTCCAATTTACCAGGAGATGAATGCCGCTTGCTGCTATGAGGTCTATCGTCAAGTAAGTTCAATAAAATTCAATATTTCATACATTTAATACAAGCACCTTAACCACCTCATTTAAAAACTTACTTTCAACTTTGATACAAAATTTTGTTCTTGTGATAGGTGTGTCATGAGCTGCACATCAGTACAGCCAAGCTTGGTCACGAAGAATGCGAGCAATGCGAGGTTCTGAAAGACCAGCCAGCTGAACTGGCACGACACAAGAAACGGGCGAGACGCAGCAGGAGGCATTATTGCCAGGATGCTGATCAGCAAACAGACCTTGAGCCTGTTTATACGCTTGATCTCCAGAAGATCCCGATGCTGCCAAGGTAAGCAAATGTGCTACTATTACTTTATTATCATCAGCATTGCGTAACTACTTATTTATTATTACTATAATTATCTTTTGCTTGTAGTTTTACAAATCTGAACTTGACAGCCTGAATGACATTTTATTTGTATTTCAGGTTGGAACACTTCAAGCAGGTGATCTTCACCAAGAGAATTGTTGCCTTCCACCACACCATGGCTCGTGCTGGAGGTACCACTGCCAACCGTCCCACGCTTTCAGCCGTCTGGCATGAAGGCATTGCTGGGAGGTTGGGTAAGGAGATCGCGAGCATGGTGCTGCTGATGTTGAAAGATTCACCCTTGAGAGAAAAGCTCAAAATAACCATCTGGCTGGAGAACTGTGCTCCACAGAATAAGAACTACTCATTATTCACAACTCTGTGGGCACTGGTAAACTCTGAACTGGTTGACACTGAAACACTGACTTTGAAGTATTTCGAGTCTGGGCATACCTTCATGGCTGCTGACAGTGTCCACGCTTCTGTTGAACGTCAACTCAAAAAGGCAAAGAATGTCATTGACATCCATCACCTGATTGATTGTGTTCAGAAGGCAACCAAGAACACCAAGGTGTTCCAAGCCAGTTTCAGACATTTTCTGGATCTCCAAGCCCGCTCTTCGGCCCGTAGGCTATCTAAGGAGCGCCCAAAGCTCTCAGAACTTCCCTTGATTGAGTTCAGACGCGGTTCAAACGTCTTGAGCGTCAAACAGAAGGTTAATGACGAGTTCATGAAGTTTGACTACCTCCAGAAGCGCACCAAGAGGACCGGCCTTGACCTGGATGCCATTTCTCCCTTGTATCAAGGTCCGAGAGGCATCCCCAGGAGTAAGAAAGAGGAGATGATCAGAGGAATTGTGCCCATTATCAAGTCAATTGATGACGGCAGACACGCTAGGCGTGCCCGTTTCTTTGAGAAGCTCCACACCAGCTCGGATGTTGCTGACCTCGCGGTCAGTGATGATGACGATCAAGATGGCTCGGATGATTGAGTCTCCACTAAAAAGACCGTCCTGTTGTGATTCCGTTCCGGATAAACAATCAGGATGGCGCCTAAAGATTTTAGGAACCCCAACAGCAAATGCCAACTTTGACGCAGTGTTGGGGCTCAGTAACGGGCAACTTGAAGAAAACTTGCCCGTGAAGCCAATCGGCATTAAAAAAAAAACACTTTTAATACAACAGGCAGTTAAAAATAAGACATAAAATTATGGAATTTCAATACCATGCAATAATCAAGCAACTCTGAGAGTTGCTTGATTTTGCATTGTAACATTTTAATATTTCTAACATGCCTGATTTATGCAAATGTTTTTGATCATAACTTTTTAACATGGTTTGATCCAGAATGAGAACTTTTTGGAAATATTTTTATGGTTATTAGAAAACTATTTGAAACAAAAAATTGACTTTTTCAATTTTTTTCAAAAGTTGAAGTTACCTGATTTTTGCATTTTTGCATTGCATTATAATAATAGTAATTTTATAATAACATCCAATAAGTGACCTTGAATAAAAAATAAGTAATCACTATTGTATTTATTGTATACAGTAATTAAAAATGATAGTTAAAAAAACTATATATAATATCTACAGCAATGTGAATGAAATAGTATTAATGACAGGTAAAGTAATGTTGGGGAAATGTACAGACTATCGACACCAGGTGACACTTCGACCCTACTAACAGTTCTATGTAACATTCATTCGGCTTCGGCCTACTATCATTTACATTATTCCAGTACTAGTGTGACTAACGTTCGGCAGTAGCCTATTTTCATATTAGATATTTTTCTTATATATTATATAGTATTGCGTGTAGGCAGCACTTCACAGTAAACAAACACACATGTGCATATTCATTCAGTCGTGACGAAGTGCTGCCCCCCCTTTTGTTATCTAGGCCGATCAGGCCAGGTGGGTGTAGCCACCTTTTGTTGTATGCTGTCTGATGCAAACATGACGCAATACCTATTGTATAAATATTTGTGTTTTGTATTCAATAAACCAGAGTTAACATGGCACTCTCACTGCTTCTTTGAATCCTTTCAATAAGCACCTTGCGCACACACACAAAGAATAGCTGACAAGCTAAGTGGAACTAGCAAAGAGCAACATACAAAGAATACTGCAGCAGCAGTAACACATGCAAGCATTGCATACAGACAGTAAATAGTTATAAAGAGCAGCAGCTACTTGGACAAGTCAATTAGCAGAACGAGCAATAGTCAGTAGAAAGTGGTCAGTCCAATCAACTTATACTGCACACTACTTTCGGGCGTGTGATACTGGAACGATTGTTCCACCTGTTAATTCGACCCTACGCAGTTATCCTGCCAAACTAGAAATCAGTGGAAAGTGAGGTAGTTGTGACAACTCCTCACTGTGTACAGCTTACGAGCTTGCAACGCTGCAAATCGAGTTCGGTCAGTCTAACTTGCTGACCTTGGGCTTGCTAGAGACGAGACGCTGTATTGCCTGAACATACTCATTACTGTGGGCCGCTGTACAGGTGACAGCTACCACACCACCCTAAGATCCTGTACATTGGTGGCAGCAGTGGGATAGAGAAGAACCCACACAAGATGACCCACAGGAAAGGTAGACGCAGGCAAGAGTCAGCACAGGACAAGATGGCTAGTAGACGCCGAGCAGTCAGCTCAGATAGAGTCGGCTTTCCCCTACAAATCATGGGTACTCTGGCCGACATTCTGGATCGGATGTCAGCCAATAACGGGCGAGACAAATTCAGAGTTCCCCAGTTTAACGGAGAAGGAGACGTGAGTTACTTCATTCAGCGATTTGAGGAGGTCGCGCGGGCGAATCGATGGTTACCCGAAGAATCCACCATCCACCTACGACAGGCGCTACTAGGGAAAGCTGAACAGTGCGGAAGAGGGGTAGACACCGCAGCTATCATCCAAGCGCTTAGAGCCAGCTTCGGCTTGACCCGAACTGAAGCACAACACAAGCTGACCACATACTGGAAGGGCCATAGAGAAGGCTTAAGAGAACACGCACTCCAGGTGGAGCGGCTGGTGGAAGCCGCTTATGGAGACCTCCCCCTCCGGAACAGAACAGAGCTCACCTTGCAGACATTCCAGAGCACGCTCGGACACGTCTACCTGCAACGGCACTTGCTGGCCATACGCCCAGCCAATTTAGAAGAAGCTGTACAGGCGGGGAACGAATTCCTCCAGGTCCAACACCAGCCCCCAGTGCAGTCGAATGTATGCACCGTACAAGGAGAGGGACCCGAGGAAGGAAACCCAGCTCCAGAAGCCACCCTCAAGTGTCAAGAGGTGGAAGATCCGTTGGCCAAGCTGCTAAAAACTATAGAGAGCTTAAGCAAGGAGGTGGCCAGTTTGAAGGAAGAGAACACCAAACCCCCTCCCCGCCGCTGCTGGGGTTGCCAGCGCACGGGCCACGTACGAAGCCAATGTAAGACCGCTCCTTGGCAGACACGCCAGGGAAACGAGTACGGCCCGCAGCAGTAGGTACCCCCCGCTGGCTGTACTAGGGCCCCTTAAGCCAAATTGTCCAAAGATAACTGGGTCGGCCGACCCCCAGAAAGATCGGAAACACTTCCCCTGAGGAATAGGTTCAGTCCGCTGGCCGATGAAGAAAGTGAAGAGGAGGAACCGATAGAAGAGACCGTGCCCCTAGAACAACCCCCCGCCGACGTAAGGCCGAAAGGACAAACGCAAAGAAAGAAAATCCCTCCCACAGTAACGAAAGGAAAGCCAATCACAATCCACCTAAATCAGGTGGAAAGGCCGTACAAGTCCAGCTATTATCTACCCGGGCGAGTAGTAGGACGACCAGTTACCTACCTAATCGACACCGGATGTAATACAAACTTATTATCGAAAACGGGTGTTCGATCTGCTGACTCCACAGAACCAACAGAACCTGCAATCCTATGACTCCCACGGGCTAATGGCCGACGGGACTAGATTGCCTTTCTATGGTCTGCTGACACTGACGGGACGCATAAGGCACATAAAGTACGAGGAAACATTCGTTGTTAGCCAGATCAACGAAGATGTAATCTTAGGAATGCCCTTCTTGGCGAAACAGAACTGTCAGATGGGTTTCGACCGACCAGTCCTCTGTGTACAAGGGAAGGAACTCACCTGCACCGACAGGCATGCGAGGGACCTAGTATCCAAGGTCCAGGTGCAGCGAGACACACACATTCCCCCACAGACGGAGGCCACCGTACCCTGCCACCTGGCAAGCCGCACACCATGCGCCCAGGGAGTAATAGAGAGTACAGGAGGAGGCCTGCTGTTGGCCACCAGTGTTAACTCCCCCGACGAACACGGACGAGTACTAGTCCGGTGTCTAAACCCTTCTCACGACAGCATCATGGTGCCTGCCGGAGAAGTGATTGGTACCTTCACAGGGATAGGACCAGAGGAAGTGCGGCCAATGCAAGAATACGCAGAGAGGAGCACACCCACAGGGGGGGAACTGCCACCCCACCTCACACAGCTGTTCGCTCAAGCCAGGAACGGGTGTCAAAATACTCGAGAGGAATGCCAGCTCCGGAATCTACTCATCCAGTACCAAGAGGTGTTCAGCCAGCATGACGGGGGATATCAGCCGCACCCAGCTCGCCGAACACTCCATTCCTGTAATCCCTGGCACACGACCAATTCGGCTGCCACCACACCGACTAGGGGCGGAGAAGGAAGCGGAAGCCGAGAGGCAAGTGAAAGAGCTGTTAGCCAAAGACCTCATCGAACCTGCAGAGGGCGCATGGAGCTCTCCAGTGGTATTAGTCAGAAAGAAAAATGACTCCTGGCGTTTCTGTGTAGACTACCGCAAGTTGAATGATGTCACACAACAGGATGCATACCCCATACCCCGGATCGACGACTCTCTGGACGCTCTCGCAGGGAGCCGGTACTTCAGCACTCTAGACTTGACCAGCGGGTACTGGCAAGTTCCGCTGGACGAAGATGCCCAAGACAAAGCCGCCTTCATAACCAGCAGTGGTCTCTGGTGATGGAGAGTGTTGCCATTCGGCCTAACTTCAGCCCCTGCCACATTCCAGCGACTCATGGAGCGAGTACTGAAAGGGCTCCACTGGAAAACATTACTCCTCTATCTGGACGACGTGATAGTCATTGCCCCCGACTTCACGCCACACATCCAGAGGCTAGAGGAAGTGCTACAACGTCTCCAGAGTGCCCACCTTAAAGTGAAGCCCTCTAAGTGCGAACTCCTGAGTCCCCAGGTACGTTACCTCGGACATGTGGTCAGTGCAAAGGGTGTGGCCACCGACTCTGATAAGGTGGAGGCAGTAAAGAACTGGCAAGCTCTACAAGATGTGAAAGCGTTGCAAGCATTCCTGGGGACGGCTGGCTACTACAGGCAATACTTGCCTGATTACGCCACTACGGCCAAACCTCTCACCGTCCTGACCGGGAAGGAGATCCCCTGGAAATGGGGAAACATGGAACAGACGGCGTTAGTAGTAATATATGAGCAGATCTCCCTACCAAGTGGTTTTTTGTGGATTAGACCTTGGGGGTAATGCAATGGGTTACGACGTTGGATGGATTCGACGAGTTTATATTGTATTTCATTTGAGAGGCATTTGAGTGGCATTTGAGTGGCATTTAAGTGGCATTTGAGTTTTGAGAATTTTTTCACATAATTTGAACTCATATGGCATCTTGAGAGAGAGGAGAGAGAAGACAGAGAGGAGAGAGGAGAGAGAAAGGAGAGAGGAGTTTTATCTACATTGAATAACTATATTGATCAAAAATGAAACATTATATGATTATATACATTGATTACATAATAAGTAGGGAAAATCTTCCTATATAATATAGCTAGAGTCAGTAAATACTAAGTAATACAAAGCACTACAACTTGTAATGACAATCAATGCATACATACATACATATGGTATCTTGAGAGAAAGAAAGAGAGAGAGGAGAGAGGGATAGAGAGGAGAGAGGGAGAGAGAGAGGAGAGAGATTTTTTAGTTTTCTATACATTCATGTATATATGGTTAATTATGTACATATTTATGGGTATATTTATATCTACATAGAGAGAGGAGAGAAGAGATATATCTACATTGAATAAATATATTGATCAAAAATGAATCATTATATGATTATATACATTTATTACATAATAAGTAGGGAAAATCTTCCTATATAATATAGCTAGAGTCAGTAAATACTAAGTAATACAAAGCACTACAACTTGTAATGACAATCAATGCATTCATACATACATATATACATACATACATACATACATACATACATACATACATACATACATACATACATACATACATACATACATACATACATACATACATACATACATACATACATACATACATACATACATACATACATACATACATACATACATACATACATGCATGCATACATACATACATACATACATACATACATACATACATACATACATACATACATACATACATACATACATACATACATACATACATACATACATACATACCTACCTACCTACCTACCTACCTACCTACCTACCTACCTACATACATACATACATACATACATACATACATACATACATACATACATACATACATACATACATACATACATACATACATACATATGGTATCTTGAGAGAGAGAAAGAGAGAGATGAGAGAGATCTTTTAGTTTTCTATACATTCATGTATATTTGGTCAATTATGTACATATTTATGGGTATATTTATATCTACATAGAGAGAGAGGAGATATATCTAAATTGAATAAATACATTGATTAAAAATGAATCATTATATGATTATATACATTTATTACATAATAAGTAAAGAAAATCTCCCTATATAATATAGCTAGAGTCAGTAAATACTAAGTAATACAAAGCACTACAACTTGTAATAAATACAAAGTAATAACAGTTAATGCTAGTTTGTTCCTTTACAATGATGTCTTTGATGGACTGATGTTATATCTTAGGAAGGAAGACTTCTGTTCTATGTGCTTTTACTTTCGTAATGAACTAAAATAAAAAAGTTATGTATTAGTATAGAATGATTAAGCAAAAATGTAAAATAATTACATGAATTGGAATTATTGTTCTAGTTACATTGGATAGTTTACATTATTAGAAAAGGGAAATAACTCACCAAGTTACATTGTTCAGCTTGTTCTTTTCTGAGCATTATTTCACCAACTGTTTTTGATTCTCTCTCATCTATCTAAAACAGAACAAAAAATACTTGCTTTATAAATATGTTTTAAAAGATACACTAATTACACCAAAAAGGTGCTTTTTTCACCTGGAAAAATGTATATATTCAACATTTTGTGGTAAAAAACTACACTAATTACACCAAAAAAGTCCTTTATTTACCTTGAAAATGTATGTATTCAGCATTTTGTTGTAAAAAATACACTAATTACTCCAAAAACATCCCTCTTTCACCTGGAAAATGTATATATTCAGCATTTTGTTGTAAAAAAAATACACTAATTCCACCAAAAAAAGTCCTTTTTTTACCTTGAAAATGAATTTATTCAGCATTTTGTTGTAAAAAATACACTAATTACACCAAAAAAGTCCTGTTTTTCACCTGGAAAATGTTTATCTTCAGCATCTTGTTGTCAAAAATACATTATTTACACCAAGAAAGCCCTTTTTTTCACCTGGAAAATGTATATAT
>CALYOO010000621.1:0-19427 GCA_945261195.1 Cryptosula pallasiana
CCTCCCCCTCTCCCCTCTCCCCCTCTCCCCTCCCTCTCCCCTCTCCCCCTCTCCCCTCTCCTCCCCTCTCCCCTCTCCCCTCTCCCCTCTCCCCTCTCCCCTCTCCCCCTCTCCCCTCTCTCCCCTCTCCCCTCTCCCCTCTCCTTCCTCTCCCCTCTCCCCTCCTCCCTCTCCCCTCTCCCCTCTCCCCTCCTCCCCTCTCCCCTCTCCCTCTCCCTCTCCCCTCTCCCCTCTCCCCTCTCCCCTCTCCCCTCTCCCTCTCCCCTCTCCCTCTCCCTCTCCCCCTCTCCCCTCTCCTCTCTCTCTCTCTCTCTCTCTCTCTCAAGATACCATATGAGTTCGAATTATGTAAAAAAATTATCAAAACTTAAATGCCATACATTCAAAATTTAGATGCCATATGAGTCTGTTTACTCAAAATAGCGACCTTTCAGCTTTGAGAAATTCCAAAAAAAAAGTTGTTTATTTCTACTTCAAATTTTTTTTATGTATCTTTGTATGTAGACGCACAATATTCCCAAAAGTTGTATGCGGGTCGCCATTCATAAAAAAGTTAAAAATGTTTACGATATTTCTGATCGGTTGTAACAATTTTTCGGAACGGAGAATAAAACAGGTTATTTTTAATTAAATACAGATTCAACAGCCTTGAAAATCGACAGACATCTCACTGAGGTAACCAGAAAAGTAGTTCAGGACTGAAAAAATGGCTGGCTGTCCAAATATTGTCTGCTTGACTTGAAAATTTGTGATACCCAAAATTTTTTTTCATCGGAAGCAGTAACTATGTTCGCCTAAGCTGCATCTGTGTACAAAACTATATAAACTTTAGACTATGATGTGCAAGATGCTCAATACACTCACATGGAAAAAATATTTTTTGTGCCATCACCAGATTTATAACTACTCTCATCCACATTGTACATTGATCGGTGGTAACAAATTCTTGGAACGGAAAAGTTTCTTTTTTTTTTCCTGTTGCATTTCAACACCAGAGGTTTTCATGTGGTTTCTTTGCTGTTCAGTGTTTATCTAAATGCAGTCAGATCTATAAATCCTCTATGACAGGTCACTTGTGCATTAGATCGTTGGGTAAAAAATTGTCTCAACTGAGGAAAATATACAATGTTGTAGATATTGAAACAGAATTGAGAATATTTATTGTTAATTCTGGCTTATGGTTTTGTTGTCTTTGACGAGACCGCTCGCATTCTTTCTCCTTTCCTGCATTTTATTTTTTTGCCTTTCCTATATTGGTTTGCAGCGCTCAGAATTTGGCAGAATTTCATGATAAAACCAAGAATAAATAGGCAAATTATACAAGAAGAAAAATGTATTATATTACTGATATTGTTTTTATAGCAAGTCAAAGAACTTGACGAAACTATTATTTGTTCAGGAGGCAGTATTATTGTCAGCAAAAACTAGTTAACACTGGGATAATAACAGTGACAGATGGACAACAATAATAATAATAGTAATAATAATAATAATAATAATAATAATAATAATAATAATAATAATAATAATAATAATAATAATAATAATAATAATAATAATAATAATAGTAATAGTATAGTAATAGTAACAGTAACAGTAACAGTAACAGTAACAGTAACAGTAACAGTAACAGTAACAGTAACAGTAACAGTAACAGTAACAGTAACAGTAACAGTAACAGTAACAGTAACAGTAACAGTAACAGTAACAGTAACAGTAACAGTAAACAGTAACAGTAACAGTAACAGTAACAGTAACAGTAACAGTAACAGTAAACAGTAACAGTAACAGTAACAGTAACAGTAAACAGTAACAAACAGTAACAGTAACAGTAACAGTAACAGTAACAGTAACAGTAACAGTAACAGTAACAGTAACAGTAACAGTAACAGTAACAGTAACAGTAACAGTAACAGTAACAGTAACAGTAACAGTAACAGTAACAGTAACAGTAACAGTAACAGTAACAGTAACAGTAACAGTAACAGTAACAGTAACAGTAACAGTAACAGTAACAGTAACATTAACAGTAACAGTAACAGTAACAGTAACAGTAACAGTAACAGTAACAGTAACAGTAACAGTAACAGTAACAGTAACAGTAACAGTAACAGTAACAGTAACAGTAACAGTAACAGTAACAGTAACAGTAACAGTAACAGTAACAGTAACAGTAACAGTAACAGTAACAGTAACAGTAACAGTAACAGTAACAGTAACAGTAACAGTAACAGTAACAGTAACAGTAACAGTAACAATAACAGTAACAATAACAGTAATAATAATAATAATAATAAGACAGTATTATTAATGTTATGATAATAATATTATGTCGGATTTATCATAATTATTGTGACCAATGAAAGAGGAAAAAATTACTTATTTACTCATAATAATTCATTATTATTACTATTTATTTATTCAAATGATGTTTTAATAACAACTGCTATAGATAGTAGATATGATAGTAGTATGTACGATAAGTATTATTATCCTCTATTATTATTATTATTATTAATATTATTATTATTATTGTTATTGTTATTGTTATTGTTATTGTTATTGTTATTGTTATTGTTATTGTTACTGTTACTGTTACTGTTACTGTTACTGTTACTGTTACTGTTACTGTTACTGTTACTGTTACTGTTACTGTTACTGTTACTGTTACTGTTACTGTTACTGTTACTGTTACTGTTACTGTTACTGTTACTGTTACTGTTACTGTTACTGTTACTGTTACTGTTACTGTTACTGTTACTGTTACTGTTACTGTTACTGTTACTGTTACTGTTACTGTTACTGTTACTGTTACTGTTACTGTTACTGTTACTGTTACTGTTACTGTTACTGTTACTGTTACTGTTACTGTTACTGTTACTGTTACTGTTACTGTTACTGTTACTGTTACTGTTACTGTTACTGTTACTGTTACTGTTACTGTTACTGTTACTGTTACTGTTACTGTTACTGTTACTGTTACTGTTACTGTTACTGTTACTGTTACTGTTACTGTTACTGTTACTGTTACTGTTACTATTACTATTACTATTACTATTACTATTACTATTACTATTACTATTACTATTACTATTATTATTATTATTATTATTATTATTATTAATCATAGATTCTATCTATAGCAAGCAGATATTAAATAAAACATAAGTTTGATAAATTTAACTTAATAATTTACTTAATAATACAATTTCGAGTTGACCTTATTCATGGTGATAAAATAATAATAAATAAATGATCAGAAAAAACAATTAATCTAATAATGATAATTAAATTAATTATAATAATTAATAATTATAATAATAGTTAGTTATCTACAGCACTTATGCACTGCAAACAATAAGTTTTAGTATTTGTGGTATAATTCAGTGGTATTAACAACTTAAAAACATTAATTTTTTAATTGATGATCGGTCGTAACTGGTCGTAACAATTGGAACGGAGGTACTATTATGCTGCGCACGGACCCCAACTGGTGCACATTCTTTTAAAAAAAAATATATGTGAGAAAGGTAAAAAGTTGAACAACTACTCTAGCTTGAGATCCATAAAAAATTACAAAAATTACAGCAATTGCAGTCAAATCAAGACCGGTGGTCGTAACAGCGTTTGGAACGGAGGTTACGTGACAGCTACTAAACTATCATCCAGTTTCATTCTAGATCGGTATTTCCAACATTTCTTGTTATTTTCGTACAATTGTGATACTTTTCTTCCAACTTCTTGTAAGTTTTAGCTGATAACTTCACTTCTTACATCACAAAAAACGTTTTTAAGCCAGCATGTATTTCCACGGAGGTTTTTTTTTAGCATTAACATAATATTCAACAACAGTTTAACTTGTCACTGCTAATATTTGTTAACAGTTTTTTTCTTACCAGTTGCTGCTAAGCCATTCTAGTTTTAGATTTTATTAAGTTTTCACAATACTAATACGCGAGTCAACTGTAATTAGCTCTGAAACATTGCGTTTTTTTTATTTCTATCTGTCGACACGCAGAAATAATGAGAAAAAATAAATTATTTTTCCCTTAATTTCGTTTTTATTATGTCAATCAAAAAATTATTCATATCATGTATAGAGTAGGTATCTGGAAATGGGATAATGCTGTGATCACTTTGTTATGAGGTGTGTTTGCTGACTTATGAGCTTGCAAACTTCGGTACTTTTTGATACTTGAAAGGTCCTATTTTCACTGAACAGACTCACATAAGTTCAAATTAAGTAAAAAAATTATCAAAACTTAAATACCACTTAAATGCCACTTAAGTGCCACTTAAATGCCATACAATATTAACTCAGCGACTCTAGTCAACGCCGTAACCCATTGCATCAACTCCGGGCATTCATCCCACAAAAAAACACTTGGTAGGGAGATCCGCTCATATATTACTACTAATGTTAAGTGGTGTTGATGAGCGAGTCAATTGTATATTAGGCTTTTATGTAGTTGCACGTGCTATTTTTGTTTCTCGGATAGAATATAACTGTATATCTGAGATTTACTTACACCTTTCTCTCGCCGTAGGGTCACCTAAATAAAAAAACATACGATCATATTTATTAAACTTTCACATTCCTCTTTACATTCTTCATATTCCAATGGTTTAACATTTACTTACCCAACATTTGCTTCTATCTCACTACTTGTATGCTCTAGTGGAGCAACTTCTCTGTAAGCACTGATTAAGTAGCCTGGTGATCTCAATTCTAGGTGGAATTGTACACAGCATCCCGCCATTACCTCTAATGTAGTTAGGACTTGACACTACTTGGTCAGAACTTTAACTCTGTCTGTTTTATAACACAACTCCCTTTGTAAAGGCAACAACAAGACTACACCCAATGTGTGAGCTTTATCACTGAGAATTAAACTGAGCTCTATGGCTCAGTCTCTTCATTTTATGTAAAGCTTAACATATATATCTTAATATAAAACCAGTGAAGCATATTTGTATTAACGGCTCCTTGACAAATAAACTTGGTGAAATCTCTTTTTGATCTTTAACCTTAATACACAACCGAGTTCTGCTTGCCAGGAGTTGTCATTCATTGATACTTGTCAGGAGGAAGCAACTTCTCACTTTCACATTTTCTTCGACCTGTAGTTGCTGTAAGCATAGTTTATCAGCAATCTCTCCCAGATTATATTGCTATAGTTGCACAGGTTATGCTTGTATGACATGCCATGCCAACCACAACAACAATCAAGTTACAGTGTGAACGAGTAGTGCTCAGTGTTAAACTACTGTGTTTGATATTTTCCAATGGTATCTTAGCTCTATGCCTGAAATACAACATGTTAGAGTGGCACTTGCAGCATAGTCACTTCATTCATATGTGAGGGGGGGGGGGCATTTAAGGGTGGGTGTATATAAGTTACAATAAAAAAATCTATTTGATGACTCTGTTCAAATGTTGATTGCTTTGGCTTTTCAGCTCTCAGTCTATGCTATAGCTTTATACCATAAATATATTACTATAACTGCTCTCCTAGTACTGAGTAACTACCTGGTCTGATATCTGGTTTTCATGTCATCAGCTCACCAGCAATTAGTGGTTTTGTTACTAGGTGTTAACCAATAGTATGTGTAATTATCTAGTACAGTAAAGCATGCCTGGCACTATTTGTGGTTGTTTTTTTTTGTTATGTTTACATAATCAATGTTTGTTGCCAACCATTTTCAATGTTATCACCTGCCAAAAAACTGTTGTTTCACATTCACAACCATTTGTTCACTCATTCTTATGTACACATTACAAACATGGCCTACACATGTATGCTGATATAACAAACATGATGTTGTTGTTTCGATATGTCACAGTTACTATATATGTCTTACTACCTGCGTGGTCGACTTAATATACATGTCATGGCATGAAATGAAAAATGGCATATAACAGTAAGTTATGTAATCATATTGATGCACATGTGTGTCAGAGTAACAAACAACCATTAAATGATCATGAGGCTAGCAGAGACATATCTCATGGACACTAAATAAACTTTGAGATTGTACATATATCACTAACTACATACATCATCAACCTTTGCAAAACAAAACCATAATAATGTGTATACTTTTTTTATAGATGTCATAGTTGACAACAATATTATAAACAGCACACTTTTACATTGCAATTTTATTATGTTTTAATAGAATGCAACTAATTTATGTCAATAAATAAAAGCAATCGAAGTGAGCTAGTTTATCTTTGTAATGGTAGTAGTCTTCTCTTCTAAATACGAGGTGAAGACAACTTCGTTTTTGACACGAGCTGCGCTTGAGTTTACAGTATTTAGGAGTTGTAGTGCCTCGTCTAACGCAGTCACTGCAGGACTGCTGTTGCTGCGAGCCTAATACTCGTTAACCGCTGGTTTTGGTGCAGCGACTCTAAATGTCAATCAGTCTTCTGTAAGAATTGCTGTCGACACTCCATATCCAGTGCTACTTTGATTATTTGACGATGACATGGTGAAAAAAATTAAGTCAATGTAATGCATCTTTCTGTTCCAGTAAGACCAGGGTGAATCGGGTAATAATTTTTAGTTAATTAATTATAATTATTAATAATAATTAATAATAAATTAATAAATATTATCTTATGGATATTTATTGTAATATTTAATTCATTTAAGTCATAGTAGTTAGTAGTCATGACTTGTTCACTTGGACATTTTTATCATGACCTATAATAGGTCTATACAAAATGCCACAGAAGCAATACCATACATGCCACATTTCTCTGACACAACAAAAAAAAACCACACAATATAGATAGTCTAAAAAGTTTTGTCAAATTTTTCTGAAAATTTTTTAAATAGTTTCAGTGGGTAGAAAAATATGTTGTGGATACAATGAGACCAAATATGCTATTGTCACATCAATAGTTAACTGTAAAAACAAGTTTTACCAAATGTACTTTTAAGTAAAAAAGTCGATGGTAAATGTCTTTTTTTTTTGCCAGGCAATTAGTGTTGACGCACGCATGAAGCGACGCATGTTATATATATATATCTATCTATCATGCGTACGCCTCAATAATTATACAATGTATATGTACCAATTATAAATGCTTCGCATTGGCTGTATAACATTATTTTGTAGAAGTAGCTGGACTGCACAAAAAAACAACAAGTTCTGTATCTCAGTTGATATAGACAGGTGCCATCATCAGAAATCTTGTAATTAATTTAATAATCCAAAATTAATTTATAAATTAATTTAATGTAAAATTTCAATAATTAATCAATAAATAATAATTAAAACTAATGGTTATTATTGATGACCTTACATTTTTGTTATATCATATTTATTACCACTAGCTGTTATCATTCAATGATGTTTTTTTTTCTGGATTAACAGATATAATATTAGATTAATTATGAACCAGAATAAATTTAGACGCTAATGATAACAAATAAATAGCCGCGACTACTAACCATCATTAACCGTAGCGTTTGCTGTAAACCCATTATTTACTTAAAACACGCGGCGCACATGATAAGCCCGCGATGTGTTTGCAATGTTGTGGTTAGGCTAATTTATATTTGGCTAGGATGAAAAATAATTTTAGTTGGGGCGTCTTTTTGAAAAACCTTCATATTATCAAAATGCATTGAACACACTCCAATAATAATACACCATTCAAATCCTAACTCCTCAGTCTATTTTATAGTCCTATAACAATATGTCGATGCCCTTCAGGGACGTGGTAAATTTTGCATAAAAAGTCGAAAATTTAAAGGCATTTTCCCAAGTCTATGACTGGAATGAGGAAAATGTTCATAGTCACATCTGTGCGCGGTAGACTACTCTAGCTATAAGAATGAGATTTGTGTCTCTGTGAGCTTTAGTTTGAAAGATATAAAAAAAAAACATGATTTTTTTGGACTTGAAAAAAATCACGAATTTTCCGGGACGAATTTTTATAACAATGCTTTTGTTCATAATACACGGCGACCGCAACGGTTTTAGACTATCTACACAATAGTGATAGTCATTGCTGTACATAGAATGGCCATGAAGAGGTCCAGGGGGTGGTTTCGATTAGCGTCATAAAAGTTACCTAAGGCCGTTTTGGTCGTTAATTTAAACTTAATTGGTCGTAGGCTTTCAGGACTGGGTTGATTACAAAATCTAACTACAGCTTTATGACTAGTTTAGCCGACGAGGTCATATATGTAACAATTGAAGTACCGGTATGATGATGTAAATAGTGCAAGATCGTTGCGGTCCCCGTGTAAGATGAGCAAAAGCATTGTTACAAAAATTTGTCATGCGGAAATAGTGATTTTTTCAAGTCCCGAAAATCACATTTCTTTTCGTATCTTTTAAACTAAAGCTCATAGAGACAAAAATCCAATTGCTATAGCTAGAGCAATCTACCGCGCGTGCATCTGACCATGAACCTTTTGCTTACATTACCCATAGACTTGAGAAAATGCCTTTACATTTTCGGCTTTCATCCAAAATGTACCAGTTTCCTGAAGGGCATCGACATATTGTTATAGGTCTACAAAATAGACTGTGAAGTTAGGATTTGAATGCTGTTTAATTATTGTAGGGTGTTTAATGTATTTTGATAAATGGAAGGTTTTTCAAAGACGCCCCTTCCCAGCACTAAAATTATTTTTCATCTTAGCCATTTATAAATTAGCCTAACCACAATTATTGCAAACGCATCACGGGTTTATCATATGCGCCGGGTGTTTTAGGTGAATAATGGGGTTACCGCAAACGCTACGGTTAATGATGATCAGTAGTCATTAGTGTAGCGTATATTGGGTATTACGACTATTTATTTGTCATCATTACTGCTTCAATTTCAATTTATTCCGGTTCATAATTAGTCTTATATTATGTCTGTTATTAAAAAAAACATCATTGAATGATAACTGCTAGCGGTAATAAATATGTTATAGCAAAATGCAATGCCATCAATTTTAATAATTATTTATTTATTGATTAATAATTATTTAAGTATTATTATTTATTAATGATTATTGATTATAAGATTTCTGATGATGACACCTGTTTATATCAACTGAGATACAGTACTTGTTGTTGTCTGTGGCTCTTTCTACAAAAAAAATGTTTTACAATTGAGCAGCCGACGCAAAGTATTTATAATTGTTACATATATGTGTATTATGTATGATAATTGAGACGTACGCATGATATATAATATATAACGCGTAGCTTCATGCGTGCGTCAACACTAATTGCCTTTAATTGGGACAATGGGCAAAGTATTTTTGGAACTAAAAGTACATTTGGTAAAACCTGTTTTAGCAGTTAACTATTGAGGTGACAATAGCAAATTTGGTCTCATTTGTATCCGCAACATATTTTTCTACTCACTGAAACTATTTAAACAAATTTTAGAACAATTTGAAATTTTTTTTGCACTATCTAAATAATGGCGAGCTCCGGAAATTGAAAGATAATAAATATAAGGGCTTGAAAGATAGTCATAAATTTAGAGTCAATTGACTCAGGCGTGAAAAGGCGGTTATAGTGGAAATAGTTGCTGGTGGTTAAGAAAAAACTTGTATTGATGCAGGGATTTCTAACAGCGCAAGTTTGAGCACTCAACAGAATGGACCAAAAAAAAATCTTAGACAATTGGACACATCATCATGCTTAAGATGGCTAGCCGCTGGTGCCATGAAGCTTTCTCAGTATACGTATTCACCCTCATCAATCAACATAAGCCATTCAACACATAACTTCAAAACAATACCGTCGAGTATCAAAACATATCTATCATTTGAGTCACTTTGTCAGAGGGTGTATTTTGACAGATTGAGCTTCTTTCTCCTCTATGTATATTATGAACCCGTCAATTTTCTCCTAGAGGCCTAACACATTTTAAAACTTAGGTGACTATTTACATAACAAAGCTACTGACGTTTGTTTATGAAACTTTATATATTTTCCACTTGTATTATGTCAAGATGATCACTTAAACAGTTGGTCCAATAAAAAACTAATACTCTCAGGAAGGAAAAAATACCCTGATGGAAATGCGCACCTCAACCATCCAGCTGTGCAGATTGCTCATCATTTCTGTGACGTTTCAAAAACCGTCTTTGTAAAGTAAGGTTGATGCCATCACATATCATAGTGTCTGGAGATTCCTTACAGATGAAGCATTTAAATCCATCCTTTTAAGGACTGCCATAATCAATCCGGTCTACTATACCCCTGTCAGGAAGTTCTTGACACCTCATATTATAGCATGTTGTCAACATTCGCTAGACTCCAATCTCAAACACATTTTGTACTAGGAGTAAAGTGGTGAGCTACAACAAACTAGCGCAGCAGCCTGAATTTTTAAGTATTCGACCAAGTTTTTTACTTTTTACACAAAACCTGCCCAAAGAAGTGTAACTTGAAATTTTTCATGTCGAATGAATGTCTGGATGCACATGGTGACCATGATCGTTGAGTACATAACAAGCGGATGAGGCAACGTTACCATTATACATTGCAACATGAGCTTCACAAAGCCATTTCATGAACAGCTATCAGTCAATAGGGTTCTAGTGAGAGCTATCTCTCTCTTTTTGACCAGGTATTTCAATTACATTACAGCAATTGGTAATTTACCTTTGGATTATTGTGTATTATTATCAGTTTGAGTTTACTATTTATCTCAATTTTAATGTTGAATCAATTTTTATCTATGTCGGAATCAATTTGGGAAATTTTTTTTTAAACGCTATGTGCTGGTTCATAGAACTCTTTCGACAGCATCAGTTTGTTCACATATTCTACTGTAAATATCTTAATGCATCATAGTTGTTATAGTAGACTGATTATTAATAAAATGTTTTTGGTCTCATAAGTTGAGAGAGACAGCTCCTACCAAATCCCCAATAAAGAGATCAATCGGGTTGCAGCATTCAGATTATGCAATCTGTTATTCAGTTAGAATGTTGTCATTATTTTTCTAAGCCTGTTTGTTGGATGGGGGACCATTTGTTAAAAATGCACAAAGCCACCAATGTTCAACTTACCCTTCCATTACAAATAGTTTGCAACATTGACGAAGAAAATGGTGAAAAAAGAAAAGTTTCAGCGCACAATAATATCACATTTGTTGCAGTGTGCAACACACTACAAATACGCGGTTCAACGACAACGAGTATAGCATTAGTAATCAGCATGTTTATAAATTGTTGAGTATGCAAAACTTTATCACAATACCTTCCAATATTGTTGCTTTGTTACCATATGTTGGTTTGTTGTTTGTTTGTTTGAGCTGTGCCTCCTGGGGAACCCTAAAGACGGGTCTCACAAGCGGAGCTTGTGTAAGCAGCACCCCATACCCATGCCCTCTGTTACACCGGCTACTCTTTCGAAAAAGCAGACGTGGATCTTTTACTAGCATGAATCCATAGTTATTATGGAGAGTGCAATCAAATTATTGACCACGTTATTTTCATGCCCCTATCCGACCAGGCTAACTCGCTGGGATTTGAGGTATTTTCCAAATCAATGAAACCACATTTATTGCACTCAGCTGGTTTCAGTGATGGTGGAGCATGCCAGCAACCTTCATCAAATGCACTGCAAGTGCAAACAAATTGCAACATTACCAGGTCGTCTAATAATAGTCGCACAAAGAGCGAAAAATGATGAAATTGCAATTACTTCTCGTGTCATGATCACAACAAATTTAGAACTCAGGAGTAGCAATTGTGTGTTTTTCCATCAAGGACTCACCCATCAACTAAGTAATCAACAGAGAACATGAGGTTACCATTTTTTATGAAAATACTTCATGGACAAAGCGGTTTGCCTCAACCTTCATGGAAACAATGTGTTCTCTTCAACATCAGTAGTGCCTGCAACAAGCCTTGTGATTTTCCATGGCCCTTTGTGGTGGGTACAGTTCAATTTTTCACTCCTTACCGTACCCAGCCCTCAGTTATGAAGTACAATATATGAGCTTTTAGAAGTTTCAGTGACCCAAAATTAATTACACTACATGTTTTTATCACTGCTGACGATACAACTTTTGCTACTAAGCTACAATATTTGTACATAAAACTGTCATTGTATATCAAAACCTACAGCTGTGATCTTTTCGTTTTTCTTTTTTAAAGAGGGTAGAATTGTAGCAATAAAGACTGGATGGAAATCAAAAAGTGTGCAGACCTCCACTAATGTTGACTTTTTCTTATTATTTATTTAGTACTTCACTTAATGCCATCTGTGTCAACTACAGCATTATGCCATTAGTTTTCTGGTTGGGGTCCACAGATGTGCTGTAGTTGTGCTCAAATGGCCTCTCCTCAGCAATACCCATTCTTGCATGGTAACATAATAAAAATTATGTGTGATTTGTATCAGCTATAAACCATTTAACACCATAGTACGCTATATAACATCAGTGTGCACCTATAGGATGGAAGTTTGTTGTAATGATGTATCGTTTGTGCAGCTGGTAAAAAAAACCCCAAAATATAATTGAAATGAGCATTACAGCCTCACCTATATATGTATAATTATCAAACAGATTTAATACATCAAAATGAATGCATCTTGATGGAGATGGAAGTCTTGCACCATTTGCTTGCCAGGTCATTGTTGTCTCAAAAAGGTGAGACGCAAGAACTGTATAAAGTACTTGGCAATCGTATTATTGCCTGGTAGCTGCCTTTCTACAAGCCATGAGGGTATCCATGTGTAACTGATTAGACTACAAGTGACTACTCAAACTCAAAATATGATAACTTGCTACCCACACATAATTTTCCTGTGGTTCTTGTTTTGTCTGCAATAGCAACAACCCACAGCTACCCACACATGATTTTCCTGTGGTTCCTGTTTTGTCGGCAATAGCAACAACCCACAAAGTTCACATTATACCTTTGTTTTGCTGTAGTTGATGAGCCTATTAATGGCTGTCATTCTACAAGCCAGTACATACAGCAGACATTCAAAGCTGCAATATTTAGCGTTATGGCAATAATATGCATATAATAAACGGTTCAAAATTCACATTAGTTTCCAAATGGTGCCACTTAATAGTTGAATAAAACATTCAGTCAAGGTAGCTGCTTATTGTACCGGAGGAAAATCATTTTGTGCTGGAGGAAAGTCTGATACTGGAGAAAAATCTGGTACAAGAAGAAATGCTGGTACTGGGTCATTCGTAGAATTGTTACCAGTAACAGACTGACCGATTTACTGATGTGCAGAATCAAAAAACAGTCAAAAATTGAATCTAAAAAGCGTTAATAATCCATGTTGTGATGAGTAAACTTCAACTACAAAAACAATTCCTTTTCTATCATCATTCTACATTGCATTGAGAGTAGATTGTTAGACTTGCATGTCTATGATTGATTCAAATACAAAAATCCCAATTATGCCATTGTGTGAAATCAAGTTTTAAATATTGCTACTAAACCGTTTATTAGGATATGACACCTCGATCAACAACTGTGAAAATTTTTGCCAACTCCAGCATTTCAGTGTAGTTATTACCGATATAAAGTTTTGAATGAAAACCTGTTTGCTTGTAATTTAGTTAACTCCTAGCATTTAAACATATGCTGTTTCTGTACCTCCCTGTTATTGAGCCATTTCTTCCTTAACAGGTCAACAGCTAATTCTAGTTGTTCCAAGTTTCTTCAGGCATTTGTCGAATTAGCTTCTTTAAACACACCGTACTTAGCTTGATTATATTGAACTCCATATTGCTGTTCAACTCTCTCGCCCACCCAGCGAAGGTGCAGCCATCAGCAGGGTTTCTAAGAAAGTGAAAGTCGTGTGAATTCAACAGAGATTTCTTTTAAAAAGTTTGTTGTGGTTGGTTCGCAAATAAAGCAGTACATCTAAGCAAATATTGACATTTTCAATAGGTTCTAAGGTCATTTGCAGATCATGCTTGTGAAATTTGCTGCCAAATTTTTCGTGATGTTCTGGAGTTGCTCACTGTGCCTGCGATAGTTTCTAAGATGTCACCTTAGAAATTGTCACCCAGAGGGATGCTTGTGTATATCTTCTAGGTGTTGATTGTAGTTAATTAATGCATACTAGCTTGCATCTCTCAGCACCAACATTGTTGCACATACTAACATCAGACATGTTTTTTTTGTAGTTTGTAGTTTGTCCCCATGCTTCCGCTCAGTTATATTGTAGCAGTCTTTCTACCAGTTGCATTGCACAGTGTCCTTGACTAAATGTGTCCAAGTATTTGTAAGAAAATTTTGCAGCATTTTTGACTAGTTGTTAGTTTTCAGTGCTGGATAGCCAAGTCCCTGAGGTCGAAAGCAATAAACAAACGTCCGGTTTTGTTGTTGAGTTTGAACCAACCCATTAGAGAAGTTGTGTTTGCACAAATTTGTTTTGGCGTTGTTTCAGTCTTTTGTTGTTCTGTAATGTATGCCATATTGATATGGTTCTCTCATCTTGGATTCATGGATTTTGTTAATGTTTCAGCTTGTGATGTAGTAAGTACAGTTGTTTAAGGCACCAATTTTGTTTCTTTTTCTTCAGAGTAGTCAGTTATTCGCTGGTATTTTGTGCATCAATTTGAGAAAATTTGGTGATTTTGTCTTGATCATTTTTTTTTATATCGTATGGTGAGAATAATTTTTACCAAAATGTTTTTTATCGCCATCAATGCTGATTGTCCTTTAAATGGCTCGTATTTTTGTGAACGAAGGGTTTTTCCTGTTTTTATACTCACAATGTTTGGGCATTTGTTATCTGTTGTTTCTTTTCCAGTTGTTTTAGTTTGCTCGATACAGAAAATAGGTGATGAGTTACTCAATCTTCAACGCTAGTGGAATTTGCAGGCAAGTGCACCATTTTCACTTGTAGAGTTTTTTTGACAAGGCTGTTTTGGTGTTTGATTTTTAAATGTTTAAAGTGGACAACTACCTCATTAAATTCATTTCATATTTCATGCTATCAGTTTTAAAAAACCTAGTTCGTATGCTTGGATCAGTTTATTCAGTGCAATAACCATTTTTCTCCCCAACATAATATTTTTGTGCTTTGTTTTGGTTGTTATTATTGGCTTCGTTTTTTTTCATTTCATTTTGATCCTAATGGGTTTACCATCAATTTTTTTGGTATTCCCATCTGAGTTTGAGTACATTTAATATACTAGTATCTTTTGATGGATCAGGGTCGAATTTCACTTGTCTTACATCTATCTTGCAAATTCTGTGCCTAATTAAAACCTGAAATTTAAATGTGGATAGTTTCTAAATGTTTTTTTTGGCAGATCAAAAAGGGTACATTGAACAGCAGTGCCTAAATTGTACAGATATTCTTAGGGGTTCTCATGGGAGGGAATTTTTTAAAACGGCTGTAAGGAACATTATAAAAGACATATGAGCCAATATTGTGCACTGTGTATATGTATAGTGGATCATATTAAACAATTGACTACATAATACCAACATCACACCAGAGCAAAAGTTCAAAGAGCACAGATTATTTATTTATAGCAGATGCATAACTTCAAAGCTACTTGTACCTGCAAATAAGTAATAACACACAGAAAGTCACTATTTCACGGGTAGCATGTAGATAATGTCTCACAGCTCAGTACAACAGCTAACAGTTGCTGAAGTGTTGAAACTGAACACCGATATAACTGTCAAGAGTCTATAAATTCTCCCAAAATTTTAGCAGTGGGTGCTTTTTGACTGTTATAGTTTTTTCGGTTCTTGAATTTATGTCATCTGCCAAATGAACTCCATGGCAGAGCCGAGATTTCACAAAGTTGTTTGGTTTAAATATTTCAAGAGGGGTTCCGTTTGCGTGTATGATAAGACAATGGGCTATCCAGGACACTGACATGGATGCTCTTTGTGGAGTAAGGATTCTACTATTTGCACTAAAACCACCCTCGCATTCTGCTGTTTGTAATGGAATCACATCTTTGAATTGCAAGAGCTTTTAGATGCCTGTAATGATGCTATTATCCCTGCCACTGAAAACATTCACGTAACCCTTCAACTATTGGCTTTTCTGAAATTCAAAGTCATTTACACAATCTCTCAATATTCTCATCTCCAAAACCAGGATCTTTCATTTGCTCTGTCGACTATTTGGGTTTGTCTAAAACATTGAGGCACTTATGATATTTTGATATTACTCTTTGTTCCTGGAATTGTCAGTGCCACGGTTAGCAGCATTTGTGAACATTCTCTCATCAATTTTGTCAACCAGAGATTGACTAAACTGAAACTTCTCCAACATTTTTGAGCAATATTACACCTTTAAACTGCTGTCTTTCATCTAGAACTCCTTTTTCATGTTTGCATTTGCATGTTTTTAGAGAGACAAATAGTTGACGCAACAACAAAACTTTTGTGTGAGCTGTTGGGATATTGATAGAATTAGCGACCAAATCTTGGGATAATGAGGACAGCTCTTGCAAGTCGTCAAACATCAAAGCAAGGTTTTGTACAAAAATCTTGCTGCTGAGTTGAGTGGTCAGACTTCATAACGTTTTTCGCTCAGACAAAGATCTACTTTCAACTGAAGCTTTTGTAAAATGCTCATAGAGTGCAAGGAAGTTTCGCCTAACAGCTTTTACTGTTCTTGCACTGGACGACACCCAATGTATACGGAAAGTTTTCCTACTGTCAAAAGTTCCACATTGAGTCGGCCACCTCGGACAGCTCTCTCAGAATTTTTGGGGACATAGTGTAAGTTGGTGCTAACTTTTCTAAAAAGATCTTCAAGTGACTGCTAGCAATAACATCATGCAAGGCATCACCTACTGCAAGCTCCAATCGATGGGCAGCGCAATGCCATGGAATCAGATCTGGAAACACAGCTTGTAGTTGCACTATCAACCCGCTCTGCTTTCCAAGCATTGTACTGCATCCATCTGTAGCTATGCCAAGCCAGTTTCTAATGTATATGTCATTGGTAAAGCCTGCAACATGCAAACCTTTCATTACAGCTTGTTTGATACCCAAACGAGACAAATTTTGCAGTTCTACCAGATCTAAAAAGAAGGTAGTAGGACTTTCGTTTTCAGGAAGGAGTGCTCTCAAATACACGATTAAACAAGACTTTGGCTCAGAGAAGTACTTTCAAGTAAAACGGAAAATTGTGAATCGCTATGAAGACACAAACTCGCCAGCTTTTTCCTCATCTCTGTTGCAATATACGATGTTATATTAGTACATGTGACATTAGAGTGCAAAATTCTTCCTAGGCCGTTTTTTCGCTGCATTAAAACGTCTTGCTCATAATCCAAGAATGGTGTGGCATTTTTAGCTTCTTTATATGCTGTTACACAACATCTTGAAGTTTTCGCATGATGACGGGAGTTGGTTTCATTAAACTTTCTACGTAAATAGATAAAGAACCATATTCTGTACATACTTTCAAACTTTAAATATTGCATAGCTGTATATAGTGTTTTCTATATAATAAAGTTATACACGTAATATGCTAACAAAAATTACGGTATGTACATCTCGCCGAACCAACCGAACTGGCCGAACCCACCGAACAATGGTATTATCTTCCCTTGGTGAAAGTGACTCTATGACACTAGCGAGCAAAGAAAAAACCCTAAGCTCGTGACCAAAATTTCGAATCACCAAATTCATCCTACTGCCTTAATATTAAAACCATAATAATTAATATTTATTACCACTCATAGCAGCTACTGTAGCATTTCCTTATTATTGTAAAATAGTATAACAAAATATGAATAATAATAATATTATTAATATTAGTTAATAAATAAAAGGTAGCAGCAATGGCATTGTTGTTACTTATAGTGAACAATAGCATTTAATTTAATCATGACTCAAGAAAAAACAGCCAATGTTTTCAAAATGACAATTTATAGCAGTAAACAATACTAAAATTATGTAGTATCACTTATTTTACCATCTATTTATTCTTGTTGGCAAGCATTGATCATCATTAAAACAATGACGAATACGGTTAACACCGGTTAACATCACTAATAATAAAACTGGCACGTTTCCAAAAACGGACAGTTGGAAAATAGGCGTATTGGAAAATGGGGGTATTGAAAAATGGAATGTCCTGTTTTTGTTTTACAAATAAAGATTGTCGTTATCTTATGGTTACTGGGTGACATTTATTTCAAAGCAGTTCATTTGGGTCACGAATAAAATAAACCTCATTAACTCTTTAAATTTTGTCTGCTTTATGCCTGATTGATTTATGAGTCTCGTGCGCTTTTGAAAAATATCATCAAACTTTGAAAATTTTTTAAAATTCAGCTGTTGGTGTTACAGAGTTGTAAAGAAGAGCATCAGACTCATCAATACCTATTCCATAAGTAGATTTTTAAATAAAGCTAACTTTGTGCTTGTGAAGAGGTAAGAATATTTTTTATTTGACACTACTTTTTTTCAAATTGACAATTTTGCTTTGAAAAAACTCCAAAAGTAATACTCAAAACAAAAAACTGATGCAACAGATAGAAAGAAAATTTAATTTTGATGCATGTAGGTAATTTTTGAAGAATTAATGGGCTACTGCATTAGCCATAACATGTGAATCAAAGTTGGCCTTGTTTTGCGAAAATCCCGGACATTTCTTCAAAGAATATTATTAATTTTTTTTTTTCTATTCAAGCTAGCACCTCACTTTTTACACCACTGAATAGAGAATTTCAAGCGCTATCTTCTGATATAAAGAACCATAATAATAAACACTTTGAAAAAAAAATGAAAAATAATAAAAAATTACTAGTTAACAATATCGTCGTCATCCAAATAATTAATTTATGGCATACTACCTGTCATTTTTAATTCTAAACAATTCCAGCATGCTTAAATAAATATAATCTAACCATTTATCAGAACAAATCTCATCCGTGGAGGTTCTCTGCAAAAATATTATTTCAAACTATCTCAGCAAGAAAAATTATTTCTTGCCCGACAAGGAACGGGGTGCGGTTCTCATGGAGCGGTTTCCGTTTAGACTGGCAGATTTTCCTCAAATAAAAATCACAAAATAGAGGAGATTCTGCTCTACACGACGATATAAAAAGTTTTTACTGTAGGTCTAATAGAAATACTGAAAAAATCGCTCGAAAATTCTCGCGACAGGAGCCGTTATTTAATAATGAAGAGAGCACAACTCCGGCGACAGCTGTCGCAAATGATCACTGAAAAGTTGATACAATTATTATCAACAAGCGTTTTTTAATTATTAAACAGCACAAAGCTGCTGTCAGATTGTTCTAAATAAAAATCAGTAACTTATTCATAATATTACAGATCTTATTATCAAAATAATAAATATTTTTGTTAATAATGTGGTGAAATTATCTTGTCACATAAATGCCATGAATCCACAACGATATGTATCATTTTATTATCTGTAGCTAAATATAGTTTATGATTTAATACTGCTGCAAGCGCTTT